>CP139509.1:445546524-445651684 GCA_021014915.2 Artemisia tridentata subsp. tridentata | reverse complement strand
GAAAAACCGAACCGAAACCGATAATAAACCGAAAAAATCAAACCCGCAAAAACCGAAAGATTTCGGCTTTGGGTTCTATAAAAACCGAACATTTTGGTTCGATTTCGGTTTTAGCCAAAAACCAACCCAAATCGAACCGTGCACACCCCTAACCTGTATTAAGAAAATACAGACCATTACTTTGATTACCAGTCCCCATCTGGGTCTTTAGAACAGAATCCTGAAGAATACAAACATCTTCATCAAATATTACCCTACATTTGTTATCTTTATTAAGCTTGTAAACTGACAACAAGCTGACCTGATATCCAGGTACAACCAGGACATAATGAATGACCAACTTGTCAGTCAATTTTAGACTTCCAATATGAGTAACTTTAGCTTTAGTACCATTAGGATGACCCACAGTCATATTAAGTTTTGAAACATCAACAATATTAAACATATTCAAGATTGTGTAAGTCATATGTTGACTGGCACCAGAATCTATAATCCAACCAATATATATGTGATATGTGCTTATGTTGGTATTATGATTAAAGAATTTAGAATGACTGAAGCTAATAACACAGTTTATACCTGCAACATTTGCAGGAATATTGCTGCTTCCAGATTTTTCACTGATCAGAGCCATAAGCCTTTGATACTGCTCATCTGTGAAAGAATTAGATGAACTAGCAGGCCTGTCCTTATGTCCTGAAACATTATTGCTACTAGCATTGTTTTGATTATAACCATTTTTCTTTTGGAAACCAGCAGGATAACCAACTAATTCAAAACATCTATCAACAGTATGACCATTCATTTTGCAATGAGTGCAGACCAAATTAGGTTTATTTAACCTTCTAGTTTGATTATTGTTATTACTTGTGTATGTGTTTTTATTAGCAGACCAATTAGAGTTTCTAGAATTAGCCTTAGAAACAAATGCAGTATTATCAGTTTTAGAAGTACTATGAGTGGAAGTACTTATGTGAGACTCATCCCTGGACAAGGTGGCAAAAGCCCCTTTCACATCAGGAATAGGATCAGTGGTAAGGATTATACTCCTGATAGGAGCATAAATCTCATCCAAACCCATGAGAAATTGCATCAATTTTATCAGTTTGTTATGCTCTTTAAGTTTTGTTGAACCATCACAAGTACACTCTGGCAAACTGACAAGAGAGTCATATTGCCTCCACAGAGCATTAAACTTGTGATAGTACTCAGATAGAGTAATACCAGATTGAGTGAATGAATGAATTTGATAATGCATATTATAGATTATTGATGCATCTTGTTTATCATATGTTTCTTTTAATTCATCCCACACATCTTTAGCATTTTTAGAAAAAATTTGTCCCATAAACACTTCTTGTGAAACACATCCAAGAATCCAAGAAAGAACCACAGAATTGCACCTATCCCATTGTGTTTGCATAAAACCAGTTTCTTCAGGTCTTTCAATTTTGCCATTTATAAAACCAAGTTTGTTTTTAGTATGGATTGCTATAGTAATAGCAGCAGACCATACTTTATAATTTTCTGGACCTTCCAGTTTAAAACTTATAAGTGGTATACCATTAGTGTCATTACTATGCAAATACAATGGGTCAAACTGGTCAAGTTGGTCAGAACTACCACCTGAACCATATGCCTTGTCCTTATTCTTGTCATCATCAGACATGATGAAGACTCAAAGGATAAATAGAAAAGAAAATGAACAAAAAAGAGCAAATACACCTTATAACTCCTCAACCACAAGTAATCACAGATTAATCAACAACTCCAACACAAACAAATCCCTTAACCTACACTTCTCCACAATTCTAGAACACTAAAAAAAATCCTAGGAGAGAGAGCGTGAGAGGTGTTACAGAGCACGCAAATCCAGCAATATTGATCAAGAAGATCAATCAAGAACCAAACGCAGCGGAATCAGAACCTAAAAATCAACAAGAAACAAAATCAGTAACAGATTATATATAAAGAACACTACAAGAACAATAACAATCAATAATAACAACTCTAATCCTAAATTAGGGTTTGATACAGTAAACCCTAATTTTGACAACAAACCAAGAAAATCAAGATCTATAGAATCTTGATCACAAAACCAATTGATTAACACACGTTAATCACTCTACCAAACACTGGATTAAAAATCCCCAAATTTTTAGAAACCCTAAAAATTGAAACAACCAATTGACCAACAGTTGGTACCCAAAACAAACAATTCAAACACTAATTGATCGAATGACACACAGATCTAGCAAGATCTGACCTAAAATCAAAAAACCCCCAAAATTATTTTTAAAAAACGATTTCGATCAAATCTTTGTATCAAAGCGAACCTGGCTCTGATACCATGTTAAAATCTATACAAAGACTCGATCTATTACCAGTAAACAAGATGAATTTATTCTGAATCAACCCAACCAACCACCCCTTATGGTTGATTCATTAACAGTTTTACAATACGGAAAATTAAAGAGAGGTTTTACAAAACAAAGACTAACAACAAATAACTATGACTGTGTGTGAAAATGCACACAAAAAACCCTAGCAACTCTAACAAATAATGAGAGATAATGAGCTTATATAGCCCAGCTCAATGAAGTATCTTGATATGACAATATTGATCCTTCAACTTTAATCCAGCTTCTATCTACAGCCTTGCACTTGAGAAACTTCAACTCCAGCTATAACTTTAGCCCCTTAACTTTTGCCTCACCTTCATTTGTAACCTGCACACAAATAGACACAAATACAACTTCCAAAACTAACACAATAAGCCCTCACCTTATACTTTCAACAATTTCTTATTTTGATTAGTTAGGGGGTGTTTTGTACTTTCAGTGTGCTTCTATAGTCAAGTCGGATAAAAATAGATCATTATTCTGATTATTTAGGGGGTGTTTGACATTCTGTTTTAGAGGGTGCTTGCGATCCTGGTACCTTATATTTATGGTGTGTTTGGCATTGTGTTTAGAGGGTGCTTGGGATCATGAGACATTACATTTAAGGGGTGTTTGACATTGGGTTTTAGATGGTGATTGAGATGATATTTTGCTTATACTAAGCTGCTGACAAAAAACAGGCTATTCCGCGAGACAAGGATTGCTGCTATTCCATGAGACAAGGAGGCGGAAGTGGATGATGGGGATAACTAATTATGTACGTCCTTTCGCTAAACTGATTTGTTCCATTATTTGAATTATCCGATCATTCCATTTAAAGCTTAAATTGGGGTATATTACACTATCCTGCACTTTATCCCCAAAATTTTAAATCTTCCAAAAATCAAGTTTTTGGCTAATATTGCATTTGTAATCATGATTCTGCCAGTCATTTAGGTGACACTGGTAGGCTTTTAGAAGCAAAAAAAACAAGATCATCATTTTGCTTGCAAGATATGCAGAATTTTAGAAACTTTATTGCATATAAATTATCTTGCCACCAGGTTCCCCTAGCAAGAAAGTCATCATATTTGAATGCTACTAACACAATTAAACCGTCCCATGTTTATGAATCAAGGATACCAGAGTTTCAAATAATTCCCATACAAGAGGCACGAAAAATAACAAGAATCGATGTGTGTAACACCACTATCATCTCGCGGTTGAAACTTAGTCCTTCCAACAAGTGGTTTCTATTGAAGATTAACGAAGATAGTTTCCCATAGCTGTTGCTTTCTATCATCTAATGAAAATTTTTGTTTCATGTTATGATTTTATATATGCAAGTTTCTTTTCACCTTGAGTTGTGAAAATTTTCGATTATTGTTTGAGAATTAATATTTGTTAATTTAAGTATTTGAACCTTTATTTTCAAACTTTGTATAAGCCACCCGTGATTTATCACGGGTTTATAGGCTAGTTACTCATACACGATAATACATAACTAGTTTTGAATTAGAACACAAGATTGACTTCTTAACTCAAATGGTTATGACATTTCATAAACTTATTTCAATCAACCCACTTCACAGAATCTATAATACATTTTACGTCTACGTCCTTAGACAAAAACTCATTATTTTTCATACAACATGATGCACAACATCAGTAAATCAAGAAAGCAAAATAAGCAACTTTTGTAGACTTGTTTCTACAAAAACAAAATATCCTCCTCAATCAGATTATGTGCAACATCTTAAAACTAATAAAAAAAACCTTTGTATCCTAAATCATCACTAAGAGCTGTTAATACCACCTCAAGTACCAAAACATATTTACATAAACAACAATTAACCAAATGCTCAGAATAACCACTTCAATAATTAAATTAAACACACAAATTCAATCCAAAAATATCCATTGACTTGTAGGCTTGAAACAACTACGTCAAAAATAAAGTAACCAACAAAATTACCTTCATTTCGTTTGTTTAATTAATATTTGTTTATAAAGCATAAAAAGGTTATGACACTTACAATATGTTTGTGTGACTTGTCATTAACCCGTACCGGCTCGATGACATCTACCTCGATTGAGGTCAACCCTTCTTCCCCATTTGACCCGCCTACACCATTTAACCCGGCTACCCCATATGACTCGCCTTCCCCAATTGACCCATCTATGTCAGTCAAGCCATTCGACTGTTGAACCATTGGCGACCTTGTTGCTTTGAGTGTATGGGCCTAAGTATAAAACTTGGTGGATCCTATAGGGCCCTTAGTTACTTTTTCCTACATAAGTCATGTTTTTTGAAGTTAATATAACTAGCAGGAGCAACATATAATATATTAGAAGAGGGAAAATTAGAGACATCTTACAACGACTTTCATGGTTGTGGTAAAGATACGAGAGTTACATATATTAGTATATAACTAAATCAAGATACTTCAAATTCAACAATATAACATAAATGAAAACATCCATTAATATATCATATATAGATATTTATACACACACAGGCGTGTATATTAGGAGGTAGTTACATGTCTTTGCTTGTTTGTGTTTACCAGGCCTTCAAGCCTGGCATTGGAGTTTGCCTCACAGGCGTGTTATGCTGGATTACGCTGTGATGGGCCTGTTTAGAGCGTATGGACCCTTAGTCAGTTGGGTTGAATTTCCTATACGCTATTAGTAAGAATGCAACATGGGTTTCTTGACTCGGGAGGGAGGGATAGTAATCACAAGAAAAAACATGCGTGCATGGATAAAACTATAAGGAGTCTGAATATCGAAGGAGGACGTGTGTAATATTCTTGTGTGGGTTAAATTCCATGAAGTTCCCATCTATGCATTCACAAAGGATGGGTTGAGTGTTATTGCAACAAAAATTGGTACCCGTTAATGTTAGACACTTATACTTCAACAATGTACATGGAGTTATGGGGTAGATCGAGTTATGCGAGAGCTATGAATGAGATACGAGCTAATGTTGACTTGAAAGAAACTCTCGTGGTGGCAGTTTCAAAAAGAAAGGGTGATGGGTATATTATGAACACTGTTCGTATTGATTACAAGTGGAAATCATTAGGATGTCCAAATTGCAAGGTTTTAGACCATGTTTTGGACCAATGCCAAAGAAATTCGTCCTGGAAGTGTTGAATAATGTGAAGACCCAAAGGAAAGATGTACGTGGAATTCATATTGGTTCGAAGTCTCACATGGTCTATAGACCAATTCAACTTAATAAGAAGATAGAGACGACACAAGGGAAAACAAAGGGTATAGTATGGTTGACGTGGACGAAGGAGGGGGTAGTGACCAAAATAAAACCCTTAGTGCACAAGAGGTGTGTAGATGACAATGGTCAAAAGGATAAACATACGACCAAAAATAGGACTCTTAGGTCGTCTGATTAGCCTCCGAACATTTAAAAGGGAGTGACTTTGGAATCGGCATCTATGCCTAGTACTTCAATGGCAGATCAAGAAGGAAATTCATATGTAAACTTGTCGTTAGTGGTTATTTTTATAGTAGGTTCATAAGTTTAGGTATCATTCTTATGATAGGTATAGTTTGAAGCATGAAAGGTGCGTTTGTTTTCGTCTATGTAACAGGCTGAGATGTGGATGTGGGATTTCACCTACATCCTATGTACTTAAACACTTTTTGGATTAATACATTTACCTGGGAAACCTTTTACCTAAAAAAACATTACCCTGGCTACGAGGATCATTGATCTTTTCACGCGGTCTCTAGTGGTTTAGCGAGAAAAAATAAATGCAAAGGGATTTGCGACGACAATAAACAATAATTCTTTTTACACTTTATTGTAATATTCTGTTGCAAATTCGATGCAAATTTTTTAAATTTGCAGTACAAATGCAACCAAAAAAATGATACATTCTTTTATATTCAAATTATGTCTTTTGTTGCTATTTCATTCAAATTTAGATTTTTGCAACGGAATTGCAACAGAAAATTAGTGATAATTTGTTTCAGATTTAATACTTGTCTTCCATTGCTATTCCGTTGCAAATTTTGAAAATTTGCAACCGAATTGCAATGGAAAACAAATGATAATTTTTTTAGATTTAAATTTTGTCTTCGGTTGCTATTCCGTTACAAATTATGAAAATTGCAATGGAAAATAAATTATAATTTCTTTTAGATTTACTTTTTGTCTTCCGTTGCTTTTCCGTTGCAAATTTTTATAATTTGCAACGCATTTGCAACAGAAAAAATAAAAATAAATGTAAAAGAAATTAGTTTATATTTGCAATCATTTTCTTTGTCGTTGCTATTCGGTTGGTAATTCGTTGCATTACGGTTGTAAATTTGCAACGGAAATCTACTGTTACAAGTTTTCGTTGCATTAGCCTAGTTTTGTAGTAGTGAATGTTATCTAGATTCTAAAAGCAATAAATGTTTTTACATCTTATAGAGAAACGTTTGGGATTCAGTGTTTTAAGCTTGTTGAACAAGTGCAACTTCGAGTCCAAAAACAAATAGTACGAGTTGTATACTCCGTATAAAATAGATAGATATATAAATAGATGTGTACAAATTTGATGTAAATATTGTTTTTTTCAATGTATCTGTAAATTCAAAAATATGGAGTATTGTAGTTATTCGTTACATGGGTATTGATTTTTAACAAATCCCAAATAAGGAAATTATTTGAAAGTACGCGAATGTATATGTTCCAATTTTCTAAATTCGAAACACTCATTTAATGTCAAGAAATTTACTTGCCGCACAAGCCTAAGTTTTAAGCCAGTTAGGGTGGAGGGAGTGGTTTTACCTATCTCTCCCTTCACCAATTTTTCACATCATCAATAACAAATAAAAACCTTTCAACTCACACTTCACCAATTTACTCCAATCACCAATTTGATGGCATTGGTTTCACCTAATCACCTAATTGGCACATCACCTTTTCTTTAATTATAAAATCCCACAAAAACTATATAAATATAAAATCCCATAAAAAACTAAAACATAATATTTTTAAACTTATATGATAAGTTTAAAAATTAAATTAATAAAAAGTATTTCATTAAATTAAACTTATATGATAAGCTCTTCATTAGAAGCTAAAGATGTCAATGAAAACAAGCTTAATTTAATAAAAGAAAATATACATACGTCTTTCAATAAATTACTCAATTTGTTGTAAACTTGGATAAAAAAAAGTGTAGATTGGCAGAGACATCTCAATCCTATGTACTATAATGATACCCATCAACCCTACCCAACAAAAGTTTGATGCCTGTGAAATACCTCAACTCAATACCTAACCATGCTGCGGAACGGATTCGAACTCGCGTTCTTTGTTGGATCAAGACATCACACGGCTGGGCTAAGGCTTCTAAGGTAGCTGGTTATTTGTTGTAAACTTTAAATTCACTGCAAAACTAGATAATGTTTATTACGATTACAATAAATTTGGTGGGGTGGCGCACAGTGATTACGGTGACTGGATATGAAGGTGAAGAACACGTGAATTGCATGTAGCTGAATATACAAAATGTTATCAACAAATATGAGTAAATCAAAGTGAAAAAAAAAGTTTCGTTTTATTCCTATTAACCGAAACATATGGAGTACGTAAAATTTTAAGTTATACTAGAAAAGTATATTATATTATATATAATTTCATGAATAAGATATATGGTTAAAAGCATAACTTCAAAGTGTTGTGCACTCACCATCACGCAATTGTTTGCTTTTGTGATCATGGCGAATAGAGTTCTCTCTTTTTTCACTTTTATGTTTTTCTATTCTCTAAAAAGCTATTTTATTCACTATAACATGTGAGTAGACAAATTATCAGATATGAAATATGTTTCTCCGTTAAGTTCGTTAACTTTTTTTCATTAGAAAAAAGACAAATAAATACTGGGTCTGTTTGGTAGGGGCTTTTTGAGGGAGCTGTTAGCTTTTTGTTACAAAATAATCTCATCTAAACTAAGTAGCTCCGTTTGGATACATTAACTTCAAGCTTTTATTTCAAACAAATAGCTCCTAAATGAAAAGCTGATTCATGAAGCTTTTTAAACATCTTGGAGCTGTTAAAACTTTAAATTACTGATATACCCTCCAAACATTTGTTTACAGTTATAAATATGTCCTTTTATGTCATTTTACATCTTATAATTACATTTAACAGCTAACTTACCAAACACTTTTATTAAAAAAAAGATGTAGTTTGTAGCTCATGTTAACAGCTTTGTAACTTACAGCTTACAGCCTACAGTTTACAGCTTACAGCTAGTTTTGCCAAACATACCCACTGTGTATCAAAATCATATCACATGACTAGTAACTTAGTAAGTTATATTGGAATGTCATTTTGTGAGAAGACAATTCACAATTGTTATACTTTCTAGCACATGTTTGTTGTTTACTACCATTTCTTGTTGGACCGGCCATCACATTCATATAAGCGTCACATAATCATTTAATATATTATCAAACTCATCACCAAACATGTGCTAAACCAAAAATATAAAAATATATTACTTTATACAAACATACCTCACAAACACAAATAAAAAAAATAAAAAAAAAAAATAAAAAAAATAAAAAAATAAAAAAAAAAGGAAACTGTTCGGTGGTCTGTACCACCAAACCATTGCAAAATTAGGCCCTGGGCGCACGGTTGGAAGTGAGGTGCTAAGGGGATGGTGCGTCGTGGTCGAAGATGGTGATGGTCCTTCACCCACCATATTGACCAGCCTTATAAAAAAAAGGATTCTCGTATATGTGTTTTTTTTTTGTCTATGCAATTGTATTGTCTATTTCTTACTAGACGAATACCCACATAAAACGACAATGTATAGCGGCAAATAATAATACTTGTAAAATCGTAAATACTTAATGCAAAGCGTGTGTTTTTTGAAATACAAAACGTGCGTTTTTAAAGAAAAATATAATGTGTGTTTTTGAAAATTTGACAAGTTTAGATTTAATCAAGAAAATACATAATTTAGATTGTCAAATTTTTATAAAGTTGTCAAATTGAAAACGTATTTAAAGATAATTTAAATAAACTATATTAATTTAAGTTTAAAATTTCAAGATTGAAGAAAACACATAAATATTTTATAAGTATTCTTTATGAGATGGGATGTGTTATACATACCCTCCTTATGTTGTCATATTAGAGATGGTTCAGTTAAATCATACAACTCGCGATGCATACTGTACAAGTCAGCGATGCATTCAATGATTGAATATCTTTCATATAGAAGGGTGTGGATAAACTCACCTTACGAGATAACTAGTAGAGTTAAGGTTGCTTTCTTATGTACTCATTATTTACTCGTGTTCATTGTTATTATATGATCCAGATCCATCAATTGTTTGAGGACATGTGTCCACTTAATTATACCCTTAACTATTGTTTCTATCCTCTTGGGCTTGTGTTACATTTACCTACATCTTTTTATCCTAATGACAAAACACACCCTTTTTATTCAATAGTTGATAATGGTAAAAAACACACGACTCTCAATTGGTTTGCAATGTATTAACTTCTATTATTTTGTGTGAATAGCGAGTAACTTAGTTGATAATGGTAAAAAACAAACACAAAGTCAATGGTTTAATCTTTGGCACCATATAGCCACAATCGCTGAGTGAGTCGTTGATGCCCCCCACATTATGAAAAGACAATCGATTATAAGTCAGTTCGGGTTTCCGGTTATTAACTTTTTTTGCACTTAACTTCTATTATTTTTCCATTTTATTTCACATGTATATCTTTGTCAAGAAAACGGTGTGTAGATGAACTAAGGAAGGAGAGATTCGATATAGAGAATGCAAACATGAGACTTTTTAAGTTCATAGTAATAGAATGCCGTGAAAATAGCAATAACATCATTTGCGAATCATATTTTCTACACAAAAAAATGATGGATCTTACCCTTCAATGTGCGATCATCATCTAAGTATACAACATATACCATTATGGTCGACGAGACAAGTTTATATTAAAACCATACATCTAGTTACTTTTAAATGTTAGCGAAGGTTATTGGTACTTTAATTTAAGAAAAACATGGGCAAACTGATAAAAGTAAAGGCCATCATTTAAAACTTTTGCATTTCATTAGGTACTCGTACTAATAAAGCTACAAATCTTGTTGTCTCCTTTCTTTTTCCTCAAGATACAATCATGGTTACTTGGTCCATTTGTGTTTTGTTAGATGGGTCTCTCGTCCCTTTTTCCCTTTTCCTTTAATGCAAAATAACCAAAATGCCATCATCTTATACGTTACAAAATTATCACCTAGGGCTACGCTTGGTGTGGAGCTTTTTGGGGCGATGAGCGGTGAGCAATAAGCTTTTTGATTTTTATTGTTCATTTGCCAAAAAAGCGGTGAGCTTTGCGAATTTTTAGAAATGCTCATTTTTCCAATGCTTCTTTAAGAAGCTGTGAGCAGTGGGCTGTGAGCTGTGGCTACTGCTCACTGCTACTGCTACTGCTATTGCTACTGCTACTGCTCACTGCTATTTTTACCAAACACACCCCTAATTAGGTGTTTAATTCTCTTGTGATGATCCACTTTACATATTTAACGCGTATCACACCTTTTATATGTTATCATTGAGTTCTACCACAAAGTTAAATCATTTTAGAGTATAAAGTATCAGTGAGCTGTGAGCAGTAGCCATAGCTCATCGCTCACAGCTTCTTAAAGAATCATTGAAAAAATGAACATTTCTAAAAATACCAAAGCTCGGCTCCTTTGTCAAACGACTACTAAAAATCAAAATGCTTATTACTCACCGTCCACCGCTCCGTACCAAACATACCTAAGACATGTCACAAAATTCTTTGATATTAATCACTAATTTCTTTGATATTTAGATTTTTTTTTTGAAAATTTCTTTGATATTTAGATACTAAAACAAGAAAAGGGTCATGTAAATGATTGTAACTTAGCGATATTCTTGTTGCGTGATAATGTTTTCGAATCAAGAGGTCATAGTTTAGTATATCGGATATTTAAGATAGATTTGTGATATACTGATATATGACGTGAAAAACTTTACTTTATACACATGTTATCTTTGTGCCAGAACTAACTTGTGGGCTAATCAGCGTCGCATCAATACTTTTGTAACACCCCAACCCGGCAAGGGTAAAGATGTCACGTTAATGGTTTCATATCAGATCAAACAAAGCATACTTAGATAGTAATACAATAAAATGTCAAAGGTTACAAATGAAATACTAACATTATAAGGTTAAGAATGAAACAAAACTAAATACTAAGTCTGCGAATGCAATCCTTCTAATGACTTCTACTTCAGAATGATTATCAAGGTCTTCTAAGTCCAAAAGTCTCATCACTCATACCCAAACCCGTCGTCCTGCTTATAACCTGCCGCACACGAAAAGAAAACGTGCGGCTGAGCTTAAAAAGCCCAGTGAACAGATATAACGGAAACAAAGCAGTAGTAACGGAAATATAAAGTAAAAGAAATAATACCAGGAGTAACAAGAGTCGGGAAAAGGAATACAAGAGTTATGCAGACATACCAGGAATTAAGAATGGTTACAAAGGTAGGTGCAAATGAAACCAGAACCCACCACTAGCCCAAGTCGAAATCAAGTCAAGTCCAATGTCAGGTCAAGTGTCAGGTCAAAAGGGTTACAAGGTTTCGGGAAAAACAGTAATCCACTACGAGCCCAAAACTCAAAATCAATCTCAAAGTCAAACCATATCAAGTCACATATCAGGGTGTATGGAGGGGTGACCTCAGCATACCAAGTACAGGGTGAGGGGATACCTCCAGGGGTGGAGTAGCTAGCTCCCAGGGGTGTGAAAGGCGTGTATCGCACACACTCGCCAGTCACCAAGTAATACAAGTAACAAGAACAAGACAAGTCTAGGATGCATCCATACGCCCCCGCAGGCCACAGGGTTCTTCCTCTACGTAATAAATCAAGTCAAGATCGGGGACGGCGTAACCAAATCACTAGGGCTACACACTAGTCATGCCGGCGGTGCATCACCGACATGGACATGAAACCCTCATGCCTAGTAGATGGCTCGTAGTCTCAAACTGTGGGTGAGGGTCAAGTATCAAGTCTCGGTATCATGTATCAGGTGTCATAACAGGTTCATATCAGGGTTCATATCAGGATTCATATCATAAGTGTCAAAATCCTTAAATACCGTTTTCCATAAAAGTATTCTTTAAAAGGTTTCATAAAAGAGGTTATTTGAAAATGGTTTCTATAAAGATAATCTTACCAATAATTTCTTAAAACATTTTCATAATTTATCAAAAAGGTTTTCTCAATCCAGTTATACTATCAAGTGTATCAAGGTTCAAGTCCAGGTATCCAATGTCAGGTATCATATCAGGGTTCATATCAGGGTTCAAGACAGGAGAAAAATGCAGGAGTTCATTATCAGGAGGTCCATATCAGAAAGGTCAAATACTGGAAGGTTCATAATAGTTTATTATAAGAAAATCCTTTTTACATGATTTTAATAATATGGTTCTTAGAACAGTTTCATAATAAAAGTCCTTTAAAGAAATGTTTCAAAAACCTCTTCATATATATCTAAAAAGTAGTTGTAAAATCCTATGAACCTTCAAGTACTCAAGGTCTTAATTATTCAGGTTATCAGGATTCAATAAGTCATGTCAAGAGTCATAGCAGGGTTCAAGTCAAATGGTTCATATCAAGTGTATCAAGGTTCAAGTTCAGGTTCATGACAAGGTTCAAGACAAAGGTTAAAGCAAAGGTCAAACTATGGTTCACAATACAAGGGAAAACATAACAATGAATCAGGAATCAGAAATGAGACGAAGGCTCTTTACAAGAAGAGCAGAATATCTGTACCTTATTCAAATAGCAAGCACAAACACAAGAGTAGCTGACAGGGATCAAGATCACTCCCTCCTCGAACCTAAAGGATTAGAAGACAGAGATACGAAAGGGGTTCAGTTATCTTCCCATTATAAGTAACTTCCATTTTTAGTAACTTTCTATTTTTAGCAGGTTTCCATAATTAGTAAGTTTCCATATTTAGCAAGATTCAAGTGATATAATTCAAGTCAAGTCTTTAATTAGCTTATTATGGAAGTAATATTCATTTTAACAAGTTACACAAGTTCAGGGTTAATTATGACAAGTTTCTCATAGTTCAGGGTTATAAGTGTAAATTTGCCAAAGTTAAAGGTCCACATTAAAATTATCATCATTTTACCATTCAAATACTTTATCTTCCAGAATTCCACTTTTAGCCTCCAAGTTTCTAATATTTACAAATTACACCCTTTTAATTAATTTATTACAAATTAAACCTTATACTTATATAATTTACAAATTAACCTTCACAAGATTCATATTACACATCAAGTCCTTTTATTCCTTCAAATTACAGAAGATAACCCTCAATATTATTATGTTACAAACAGCCCTTAAACTTTCGGTAATTTACACATTTGGTCCTTATACTTTTTAAATTACAATTTCAAATTATATAATTTACTATAATTACATATTAAACCCTTAATTTACCAATTTTACACCATGAGCACTTATTTTAGCATGTTATACGAACACACCCTTAAACATTCACAATTTTCACATCAAGTCCCTCTAGTTATCGAAGTTACATATTTAGCCCCTTAAATTTACAATTTCAAACCTTAATTATTAATAATTACATATTAAGCCATTAAATTACCAAAATTACACATAAACCCCTGAATATAATTTATTCCTCAAAACAGCACCAAGTTTCCAGAAATTACATATTTAGTCCCTCATTTTTATTTATTTTCAATTCGACATTAATATTACAAATTAAATCCATATCTTGCCAAAATTACAAATAAGACCCTCATGTTATAATTTTTACACATTCTCCCAGGTCCATAAAATATTACAAAAATATCCCACAAGTTTTAATAATTACAAAACACCCCCTTAACTTATTATTTTCAAATCGGTTACATAAAACCTTAACAAAATCAAACCCTAGCAATCCCAATCATTAAGCCATCATTGTATAATCATTACATCACTTTTATTTCCAGATTTAATCCACCAAAACCCTAGATCGATTGGTATAATAATTTTTCCACAATTTCTCTTTTTATTTCTTAAATCCGGTTTTAACATAAATTCATAAATCATGATTTCGACTCAAAAAAATCAAGACACCATTTTTCTCATGTTATATGATCATCATAGAAGCCACGAAAAATAATAACCTGGCCCAAAAAATTCGCATACAAGATTTTTAGATTTAATTCGATTTTAGGGTTTATAAATCCATTAATTTCTATTCGGCCAAAATACAATGCATGGTTCGATTTAAGTATTTTTCCCATGTTATATGTGATTAAAGGAGTGCTAGAAAATTACCAGAAAAATTATAGATCAAAGGATTACACGCTATGGATTTATTGTTGCTCGGTTGCACTTTTTCGAACCAATTAAATCACCACGAACACATGATCGACTCCAGGACCTTGTGGCTATTTTTCTCACCTTCCTTGCATCATCAAGCACTCCAGAAAAATGATTTTTTGATTTCTAAAAATCGGATGTGGTGTGAGGGATTTTTAAGAGTGGCGGCTAGGTGTTTTATTAGGGTTTTTATGGAAGAAATAAAATTATGGGGTGATATAAATGTGTTTGGACGAATTTTTGGGGAGGGGTAATTGCTAAGAACCGGCCTTAATTGGCCCAAGGATCAATTCACCAATTTAAATGTATTTTCCTTAATTACTTTTATGTTTAAAAAGGTTTTTAATTAATAATAATTATGTATTTAAATTTTCGGTATACACAAGGGTATTTTGGTCATCTCACAACTTGTATAAATATTAATCGAAGTTGTCAAAATTATTTTGTATCATATCTTGTTCGTTTCCAGAAGTTTGGGATCGATTCGGAACTTTAATTTAGCTTTACTTTAATTTTAAAGTTTTCAGGGGTAATTTGGTAATTTTGCATGTTTTAGATTTTCGGGTTTTACAACTCTTCCCCTCTAACAGAAAAATTTCGTCCTCGAAATTTGCAGGAAGCAGGGAGAAGAGAACGGAATACTCATACGGAATGCGAACAAGAATTTCAAATCGAATTAATTGTATCTACAGTAGAGAGCTCTTCAAGGAGTTTAAGTTTCATAACTGAGGTCAACAGAATGCAACACAAGAGTCCAAACTAATCCAGATATTTTACGAATGAAGGCAGAGTATACGCATAGGTAGAATGAACCTAAGGTCTCACTAATCACAGGTAATCCACGGAAATCAAGTTCTAAACTTCTTAGGTACTTCCCAAGACATCCTATGGCCACAATGAGGGCACGTTATATGGTGTAAGTATTATCACGTTAATAATACCAGCACCACATAAATATGCCTTCATGATGATCATACTTTATCTCGAGTCGTAAGCAAAACAATCTACCTTCATCCACCTAGTACTTCTACAGTCTCAGAGGTCAACAAAAACAAATGTCATAATCAAGAGGGAAAGCCAAACTACTTGCCATGGAGATTCTCAAAATGCCCAAGAGGCATCGAAATGATTAACAAAAATCAGAGGTCAGAGTCGGAATCTGAAGGTAAGGATTAAATAGTGTCAGGAATTTTCTATGCAAGTTCAATGTTTCAAAACTTAATTAGGTTTCAAATCTTAGGTGTAATGCATAAGCTTTCAATCTCCAAGAGGGATTCAACAGGCTTAAACCAAAAGTAAGACACGAATCAGAGTATTGCGGAAGCAAAGATACTTAAACAAATGCCTTATAGTCTACCCATTCCTCACCGGTCAGAACTTAAGCTCCTATAGGGAAATCCTAGAGCAATTCTTACAGGTCATCTTATGAGCGCCTACAGTGGAAACTTAGTGGTCCAAACTTACACAGGTCAAGGGTAAATGTATTACGAAATCGCAACCTGTCTCTGATACCATAATTGTAACACCCCAACCCGGCAAGGGTAAAGATGTCACGTTAATGGTTTCATATCAGATCAAACAAAGCATACTTAAATAGTAATACAATAAAATGTCAAAGGTTACAAATGAAATACTAACATTATAAGGTTAAGAATGAAACAAAACTAAATACTAAGTCTGCGAATGCAATCCTTCTAATGACTTCTACTTCAGAATGATTATCAAGGTCTTCTAAGTCCAAAAGTCTCATCACTCATACCCAAACCCGTCGTCCTGCTTATAACCTGCCGCACACGAAAAGAAAACGTGCGGCTGAGCTTAAAAAGCCCAGTGAACAGATATAACGGAAACAAAGCAGTAGTAACGGAAATATAAAGTAAAAGAAATAATACCAGGAGTAACAAGAGTCGGGAAAAGGAATACAAGAGTTATGCAGACATACCAGGAATTAAGAATGGTTACAAAGGTAGGTGCAAATGAAACCAGAACCCACCACTAGCCCAAGTCGAAATCAAGTCAGGTCAAATGTCAGGTCAAGTGTCAGGTCAAAAGGGTTACAAGGTTTCGGGAAAACAGTAATCCACTACGAGCCCAAAACTCAAAATCAATCTCAAAGTCAAACCATATCAAGTCACATATCAGGGTGTATGGAGGGGTGACCTCAGCATACCAAGTACAGGGTGAGGGGATACCTCCAGGGGTGGAGTAGCTAGCTCCCAGGGGTGTGAAAGGCGTGTATCGCACACACTCGCCAGTCACCAAGTAATACAAGTAACAAGAACAAGACAAGTCTAGGATGCATCCATACGCCCCCGCAGGCCACAGGGTTCTTCCTCTACGTAATAAATCAAGTCAAGATCGGGGACGGCGTAACCAAATCACTAGGGCTACACACTAGTCATGCCGGCGGTGCATCACCGACATGGACATGAAACCCTCATGCCTAGTAGATGGCTCGTAGTCTCAAACTGTGGGTGAGGGTCAAGTATCAAGTCTCGGTATCATGTATCAGGTGTCATAACAGGGTTCATATCAGGGTTCATATCAGGATTCATATCATAAGTGTCAAAATCCTTAAATACCGTTTTCCATAAAAGTATTCTTTAAAAGGTTTCATAAAAGAGGTTATTTGAAAATGGTTTCTATAAAGATAATCTTACCAATAATTTCTTAAAACATTTTCATAATTTATCAAAAAGGTTTTCTCAATCCAGTTATACTATCAAGTGTATCAAGGTTCAAGTCCAGGTATCCAATGTCAGGTATCATATCAGGGTTCATATCAGGGTTCATATCAGGGTTCAAGACAGGAGAAAAATGCAGGAGTTCATTATCAGGAGGTCCATATCAGAAAGGTCAAATACTGGAAGGTTCATAATAGTTTATTATAAGAAAATCCTTTTTACATGATTTTAATAATATGGTTCTTAGAACAGTTTCATAATAAGAGTCCTTTAAAGAAATGTTTCAAAAACCACTTCATATATATCTAAAAAGTAGTTGTAAAAATCCTATGAACCTTCAAGTACTCAAGGTCTTAATTATTCAGGTTATCAGGATTCAATAAGTCATGTCAAGAGTCATAGCAGGGTTCAAGTCGAAGGTTCAAGTCAAATGGTTCATATCAAGTGTATCAAGGTTCAAGTTCAGGTTCATGACAAGGTTCAAGACAAAGGTTAAAGCAAAGGTCAAACTATGGTTCACAATACAAGGGAAAACATAACAATGAATCAGGAATCAGAAATGAGACGAAGGCTCTTTACAAGAAGAGCAGAATATCTGTACCTTATTCAAATAGCAAGCACAAACACAAGAGTAGCTGACAGGGATCAAGATCACTCCCTCCTCGAACCTAAAGGATTAGAAGACAGAGATACGAAAGGGGTTCAGTTATCTTCCCATTATAAGTAACTTCCATTTTTAGTAACTTTCTATTTTTAGCAGGTTTCCATAATTAGTAAGTTTCCATATTTAGCAAGATTCAAGTGATATAATTCAAGTCAAGTCTTTAATTAGCTTATTATGGAAGTAATATTCATTTTAACAAGTTACACAAGTTCAGGGTTAATTATGACAAGTTTCTCATAGTTCAGGGTTATAAGTGTAAATTTGCCAAAGTTAAAGGTCCACATTAAAATATATCATCATTTTACCATTCAAATACTTTATCTTCCAGAATTCCACTTTTAGCCTCCAAGTTTCCAATATTTACAAATTACACCCTTTTAATTAATTTATTACAAATTAAACCTTATACTTATATAATTTACAAATTAACCTTCACAAGATTCATATTACACATCAAGTCCTTTTATTCCTTCAAATTATAGAAGATAACCCTCAATATTATTATGTTACAAACATCCCTTAAACTTTCGGTAATTTACACATTTGGTCCTTATACTTTTTAAATTACAATTTCAAATTATATAATTTACTATAATTACATATTAAACCCTTAATTTACCAATTTTACACCATGAGCACTTATTTTAGCATGTTATACGAAACACACCCTTAAACATTCACAATTTTCACATCAAGTCCCTCTAGTTATCGAAGTTACATATTTAGCCCCTTAAATTTACAATTTCAAACCTTAATTATTAATAATTACATATTAAGCCATTAAATTACCAAAATTACACATAAACCCCTGAATATAATTTATCCTCAAAACAGCACCAAGTTTCCAGAAATTACATATTTAGTCCCTCATTTTTATTTATTTTCAATTCGACATTAATATTACAAATTAAATCCATATCTTGCCAAAATTACAAATAAGACCCTCATGTTATAATTTTTACACATTCTCCCAGGTCCATACAATATTACAAAAATATCCCACAAGTTTTAATAATTACAAAACACCCCCTTAACTTATTATTTTCAAATCGGTATACATAAAACCTTAACAAAATCAAACCCTAGCAATCCCAATCATTAAGCCATCATTGTATAATCATTACATCACTTTTATTTCCAGATTTAATCCACCAAAACCCTAGATCGATTGGTATAATAATTTTTCCACAATTTCTCTTTTTATTTCTTAAATCCGGTTTTAACATAAATTCATAAATCATGATTTCGACTCAAACAAATCAAGACACCATTTTTCTCATGTTATATGATCATCATAGAAGCCACGAAAAATAATAACCTGGCCCAAAAAATTCGCATACAAGATTTTTAGATTTAATTCGATTTTAGGGTTTATAAATCCATTAATTTCTATTAGGCCAAAATACAATGCATGGTTCGATTTAAGTATTTTTCCCATGTTATATGTGATTAAAGGAGTGCTAGAAAATTACCAGAAAAATTATAGATCAAAGGATTACACGCTATGGATTTATTGTTGCTCGGTTGCACTTTTTCGACCCAATTAAATCACCACGAACACACGATCGACTCCAGGACCTTGTGGCTATTTTTCTCACCTTCCTTGCATCATCAAGCACTCCAGAAAAATGAGTTTTTGATTTCTAAAAATCGGATGTGGTGTGAGGGATTTTTAAGAGTGGCGGCTAGGTGTTTTATTAGGGTTTTTATGGAAGAAATAAAATTATGGGGTGATATAAATGTGTTTGGACGAATTTTTGGGGAGGGGTAATTGCTAAGAACCGGCCTTAATTGGCCCAAGGATCAATTCACCAAATTAAATGTATTTTCCTTAATTACTTTTATGTTTAAAAAGGTTTTTAATTAATAATAATTATGTATTTAAATTTTCGGTATACACAAGGGTATTTTGGTCATCTCACAACTTGTATAAATATTAATCGAAGTTGTCAAAATTATTTTGTATCATATCTTGTTCGTTTCCAGAAGTTTGGGATCGATTCGGAACTTTAATTTAGCTTTACTTTAATTTTAAAGTTTTCAGGGGTAATTTGGTAATTTTGCATGTTTTAGATTTTCGGGTTTTACAACTCTTCCCCTCTAACAGAAAAATTTCGTCCTCGAAATTTGCAGGAAGCAGGGAGAAGAGAACGGAATACTCATACGGAATGCGAACAAGAATTTCAAATCGAATTAATTGTATCTACAGTAGAGAGCTCTTCAAGGAGTTTAAGTTTCATAACTGAGGTCAACAGAATGCAACACAAGAGTCCAAACTAATCCAGATATTTTACGAATGAAGGCAGAGTATACGCATAGGTAGAATGAACCTAAGGTCTCACTAATCACAGGTAATCCACGGAAATCAAGTTCTAAACTTCTTAGGTACTTCCCAAGACATCCTATGGCCACAATGAGGGCACGTTATATGGTGTAAGTATTATCACGTTAATAATACCAGCACCACATAAATATGCCTTCATGATGATCATACTTTATCTCGAGTCGTAAGCAAAACAATCTACCTTCATCCACCTAGTACTTCTACAGTCTCAGAGGTCAACAAAAACAAATGTCATAATCAAGAGGGAAAGCCAAACTACTTGCCATGGAGATTCTCAAAATGCCCAAGAGGCATCGAAATGATTAACAAAAATCAGAGGTCAGAGTCGGAATCGGAAGGTAAGGATTAAATAGTGTCAGGAATTTTCTATGCAAGTTCAATGTTTCAAAACTTAATTAGGTTTCAAATCTTAGGTGTAATGCATAAGCTTTCAATCTCCAAGAGGGATTCAACAGGCTTAAACCAAAAGTAAGGCACGAATCAGAGTATTGCGGAAGCAAAGATACTTAAACAAATGCCTTATAGTCTACCCATTCCTCACCGGTCAGAACTTAAGCTCCTATAGGGAAATCCTAGAGCAATTCTTACAGGTCATCTTATGAGCGCCTACAGTGGAAACTTAGTGGTCCAAACTTACACAGGTCAAGGGTAAATGTATTACGAAATCGCAACCTGTCTCTGATACCATAATTGTAACACCCCAACCCGGCAAGGGTAAAGATGTCACGTTAATGGTTTCATATCAGATCAAACAAAGCATACTTAGATAGTAATACAATAAAATGTCAAAGGTTACAAATGAAATACTAACATTATAAGGTTAAGAATGAAACAAAACTAAATACTAAGTCTGCGAATGCAATCCTTCTAATGACTTCTACTTCAGAATGATTATCAAGGTCTTCTAAGTCCAAAAGTCTCTTCACTCATACCCAAACCCGTCGTCCTGCTTATAACCTGCCGCACACGAAAAGAAAACGTGCGGCTGAGCTTAAAAAGCCCAGTGAACAGATATAACGGAAACAAAGCAGTAGTAACGGAAATATAAAGTAAAAGAAATAATACCAGGAGTAACAAGAGTCGGGAAAAGGAATACAAGAGTTATGCAGACATACCAGGAATTAAGAATGGTTACAAAGGTAGGTGCAAATGAAACCAGAACCCACCACTAGCCCAAGTCGAAATCAAGTCAGGTCAAATGTCAGGTCAAGTGTCAGGTCAAAAGGGTTACAAGGTTTCGGGAAAACAGTAATCCACTACGAGCCCAAAACTCAAAATCAATCTCAAAGTCAAACCATATCAAGTCACATATCAGGGTGTATGGAGGGGTGACCTCAGCATACCAAGTACAGGGTGAGGGGATACCTCCAGGGGTGGAGTAGCTAGCTCCCAGGGGTGTGAAAGGCGTGTATCGCACACACTCGCCAGTCACCAAGTAATACAAGTAACAAGAACAAGACAAGTCTAGGATGCATCCATACGCCCCCGCAGGCCACAGGGTTCTTCCTCTACGTAATAAATCAAGTCAAGATCGGGGACGGCGTAACCAAATCACTAGGGCTACACACTAGTCATGCCGGCGGTGCATCACCGACATGGACATGAAACCCTCATGCCTAGTAGATGGCTCGTAGTCTCAAACTGTGGGTGAGGGTCAAGTATCAAGTCTCGGTATCATGTATCAGGTGTCATAACAGGGTTCATATCAGGGTTCATATCAGGATTCATATCATAAGTGTCAAAATCCTTAAATACCGTTTTCCATAAAAGTATTCTTTAAAAGGTTTCATAAAAGAGGTTATTTGAAAATGGTTTCTATAAAGATAATCTTACCAATAATTTCTTAAAACATTTTCATAATTTATCAAAAAGGTTTTCTCAATCCAGTTATACTATCAAGTGTATCAAGGTTCAAGTCCAGGTATCCAATGTCAGGTATCATATCAGGGTTCATATCAGGGTTCATATCAGGGTTCAAGACAGGAGAAAAATGCAGGAGTTCATTATCAGGAGGTCCATATCAGAAAGGTCAAATACTGGAAGGTTCATAATAGTTTATTATAAGAAAATCCTTTTTACATGATTTTAATAATATGGTTCTTAGAACAGTTTCATAATAAGAGTCCTTTAAAGAAATGTTTCAAAAACCACTTCATATATATCTAAAAAGTAGTTGTAAAAATCCTATGAACCTTCAAGTACTCAAGGTCTTAATTATTCAGGTTATCAGGATTCAATAAGTCATGTCAAAGTCATAGCAGGGTTCAAGTCGAAGGTTCAAGTCAAATGGTTCATATCAAGTGTATCAAGGTTCAAGTTCAGGTTCATGACAAGGTTCAAGACAAAGGTTAAAGCAAAGGTCAAACTATGGTTCACAATACAAGGAAAACATAACAATGAATCAGGAATCAGAAATGAGACGAAGGCTCTTTACAAGAAGAGCAGAATATCTGTACCTTATTCAAATAGCAAGCACAAACACAAGAGTAGCTGACAGGGATCAAGATCACTCCCTCCTCGAACCTAAAGGATTAGAAGACAGAGATACGAAAGGGGTTCAGTTATCTTCCCATTATAAGTAACTTCCATTTTTAGTAACTTTCTATTTTTAGCAGGTTTCCATAATTAGTAAGTTTCCATATTTAGCAAGATTCAAGTGATATAATTCAAGTCAAGTCTTTAATTAGCTTATTATGGAAGTAATATTCATTTTAACAAGTTACACAAGTTCAGGGTTAATTATGACAAGTTTCTCATAGTTCAGGGTTATAAGTGTAAATTTGCCAAAGTTAAAGGTCCACATTAAAATTATCATCATTTTACCATTCAAATACTTTATCTTCCAGAATTCCACTTTTAGCCTCCAAGTTTCCAATATTTACAAATTACACCCTTTTAATTAATTTATTACAAATTAAACCTTATACTTATATAATTTACAAATTAACCTTCACAAGATTCATATTACACATCAAGTCCTTTTATTCCTTCAAATTATAGAAGATAACCCTCAATATTATTATGTTACAAACATCCCTTAAACTTTCGGTAATTTACACATTTGGTCCTTATACTTTTTAAATTACAATTTCAAATTATATAATTTACTATAATTACATATTAAACCCTTAATTTACCAATTTTACACCATGAGCACTTATTTTAGCATGTTATACGAAACACACCCTTAAACATTCACAATTTTCACATCAAGTCCCTCTAGTTATCGAAGTTACATATTTAGCCCCTTAAATTTACAATTTCAAACCTTAATTATTAATAATTACATATTAAGCCATTAAATTACCAAAATTACACATAAACCCTGAATATAATTTATCCTCAAAACAGCACCAAGTTTCCAGAAATTACATATTTAGTCCCTCATTTTTATTTATTTTCAATTCGACATTAATATTACAAATTAAATCCATATCTTGCCAAAATTACAAATAAGACCCTCATGTTATAATTTTTACACATTCTCCCAGGTCCATACAATATTACAAAAATATCCCACAAGTTTTAATAATTACAAAACACCCCCTTAACTTATTATTTTCAAATCGGTATACATAAAACCTTAACAAAATCAAACCCTAGCAATCCCAATCATTAAGCCATCATTGTATAATCATTACATCACTTTTATTTCCAGATTTAATCCACCAAAACCCTAGATCGATTGGTATAATAATTTTTCCACAATTTCTCTTTTTATTTCTTAAATCCGGTTTTAACATAAATTCATAAATCATGATTTCGACTCAAACAAATCAAGACACCATTTTCTCATGTTATATGATCATCATAGAAGCCACGAAAAATAATAACCTGGCCCAAAAAATTCGCATACAAGATTTTTAGATTTAATTCGATTTTAGGGTTTATAAATCCATTAATTTCTATTCGGCCAAAATACAATGCATGGTTCGATTTAAGTATTTTTCCCATGTTATATGTGATTAAAGGAGTGCTAGAAAATTACCAGAAAAATTATAGATCAAAGGATTACACGCTATGGATTTATTGTTGCTCGGTTGCACTTTTTCGACCCAATTAAATCACCACGAACACACGATCGACTCCAGGACCTTGTGGCTATTTTTCTCACCTTCCTTGCATCATCAAGCACTCCAGAAAAATGAGTTTTTGATTTCTAAAAATCGGATGTGGTGTGAGGGATTTTTAAGAGTGGCGGCTAGTGTTTTATTAGGGTTTTATGGAAGAAATAAAATTATGGGGTGATATAAATGTGTTTGGACGAATTTTTGGGGAGGGGTAATTGCTAAGAACCGGCCTTAATTGGCCCAAGGATCAATTCACCAAATTAAATGTATTTTCCTTAATTACTTTATGTTTAAAAAGGTTTTTAATTAATAATAATTATGTATTTAAATTTTCGGTATACACAAGGGTATTTTGGTCATCTCACAACTTGTATAAATATTAATCGAAGTTGTCAAAATTATTTTGTATCATATCTTGTTCGTTTCCAGAAGTTTGGGATCGATTCGGAACTTTAATTTAGCTTTACTTTAATTTTAAAGTTTTCAGGGGTAATTTGGTAATTTTGCATGTTTTAGATTTTCGGGTTTTACAGCGTCGCATCAATACTTTTGTAAAAGCTTAAATACAACGACATCGTAAATCGGTGTCATCCACTCAACGTCAACATGACCGATAATAATATTGAATTGTATTTCACCTAAACTCACAACGCTAAAAAATAAACTCACTAAAACACATATTAAAAAACAACGTTGTCTAAATAACGTTGCAATTAACGCTGATCATGACACTAAAGTGGGATGTGACATATAATATTCAGTGTCATCTAATAAGAGTGTTCGGTGCAGCACTTTATATGCAAGTTATAGGCATCATTTGGTACCTATAACGACGCTATTATGCACCTTTGGGTGCGTTATAGACGTGTTATAGGTACCACGTCGTAGCTATAACGGCCGAATTTCGTGTTTTTTTTTTTAATTATTCTTTATATGTGTTTTTGTATGTTTAATGTTTGTATAAGCGATTTTTTTTTTCTTTTTCTTAAATTATTTTTTCTCACTTTAAACATTATTGATATACATGCTTATATTATTAGTCTTTGAGAGTGTTTTTCTTGTTAGTTCTTGTTTTGTGTACAATGTTATTTATTTATTTATTTATTTCTTTAGTCTTAAAATGTATAAAATTTGATTTAAATGTATTAAATGAAATATGTTTGTTTAAAAAGAAAAGAAAAGAAAAGAAAAAAGTAAGACCTACGTGTACCCATAACGTGAGTTATACTAAATAGAGTGTTTTTGAGTTTTTGTATTATATAGGATATAAGATGCGTGACGCGCTTATAACTTGACGGATAACTTGAATTGCAGTTAGCACTCTAACGTAGAAGATGACAACGCAATACAGTATGCTCTATAGGGTACAAGAAATATGGAAACTGATTTGCATACTTTATGTTTTTACTGGGACACTACAGTGTGCAAATAGTTAAAGCAGATTATCTTAGAAATCAATTAATAGAATAAACATTTCCCAACACGAATTAAAAAATCAACACTTTTTTTAGAGATTTATCAAAATCTACACATCGAGCATTTTGATTTTGCTCGCCCTTCCTTTTTGCTCGCCGTTTTCAGAAGAAGACAGATATTGTTCGCTAAAAGACAAAGAACATGGAGAGCAAAATGCTTGCTCGCCCCATGTTTTGCTCGTCGTTCTCGCTAAATCACAAAGAACATGGCGAGCAAATGCTTTGCTCGTCTCATGACTTGCTCGCCGTTCTCGTTAAAAGACAAAGAACATGGCGAGCAAATGCTTTGCTCACCCAAATTTTTTGCTCGCTTCGTCGATTTTGGTAAATCCTTTTGAAAGTGTTTGTTTTGATAATGGTTTATGTAAAGTGTTCTTTTAAAAAAAATGACACTTATCTTAGAGCACTAGGTACGGTTTGCGGTGGTGGCACCAATTTTACCCATGGCACTAAAACACTCATCCATGATACAAAAGTGGTATCATGAAGTAAAAGTGGTGTCATATGTTCACATATACCCCAATAAACACAAAAAAAAAAAAAAGTAAAAATAAAAAAATGGTGTGAGCTGGTAGTTACCAGCCGAGAGACGTTGTCACGAGATCCGGTGTGGTTTGTGGTGCCGTGGTGTTGGCTGGTCGGCCAACCTAAACCAACAACCAACCGTACCCTAGGCTCTTAAGGTTGGGCACAGTCGTGACAAAGCATGACCCTGCCACATCAGCTTTCTCTCTCCGATGATCAGATACGACCAAATTGCCACAGTTGGTGACCGAGTTAATTTTTTTTTTAATTCAATTATTTTAAATAACAAATTTAAAATTCATTAAAAACAAAACATTACATAAATTAAACATTAAATTGAAAATACGAATTACAGATTAACAAACTACGATACGGAAATAAAATTGTTGTGAAAAGTCGTGTGGACTGGGGAATTGTTGGGAGAAGTCTTTGCGAGACATTGTTGAGAATATGTGTGAGAGTTGTGTGTATGATTTGTGTATATGAGTTGTGTGTGTGATAAACAAAAAAATGTGGGTATATATAGGGAAATTTTTGAATTTGAATTTGAATTTTGAATCATTCCGCTCGTACTGTGGCCTTTAATTTGAATTTGAAGCAGAGTGTAGGTAATATTTTGTGTTGTTTGTATTTTATTTGATTTAAGGAAGAAAAAAAAAGTGTAACAAATGTCGGTCAAGATTTCGACCAATTTGAAGAATTTGGCTTTGCTCGACCGACTATGACCAAACAACCACAGTCGGCTTGACCAACCATGACCGACGGTCATGACCGACCGACTTTGCATAGCCTAAAGTATTACTGTTTAATGTATACATTATTTCGTGAGAATAAAATTTGGAGTAAATTGCATTTTTGGTCCCTGTGGTTTGGCCAAATTGCAGATTTGGTCCCCAACTTTTTGAAAGTGCACCAATGGTCCTCATTTTCAAGTTTTCGTTGCATTTTTGGTCCCTGGCCTCAGTCAAAAGACAGAAATACCCTGTCCTTTTCTTTAATATATTCCTTTTCATTTTTAACAAATGGTCCTTGTGTTGCGCAAGGCTTTACAAATTTAGTCCTTTTTTTTCACAAATGGTCCTTCTTACACAAAATCGTCCTTTGTTGCGCAAGACTTACAAATTTAGTCGTTCTTCCATTTGTCCTTTTTACGTTTATCCTTTTGTCCGTTTTTCTTACGTTTTGTCCGTTTTTCTTATTTACGTTTTCTTATTCCGTTTTTTCGTTTTCATACGTTTTTGTCTTTTTCTTTCGTTTTGTCCGTTTTTACCGTTTTTGTACCGTTTTTCTTACGTTTTTTCTTTTATACGTTTTTGTCCGTTTTTCTTCGTTTTTTCCGTTTTTATCGTTTTTGTCCGTTTTTCTTACGTTTTTTCCGTTTTCATACTTTTGTCGTTTTTTACGTTTTTTCCTTTTTTCGTTTTTCTTCGTTTTTATCCGTTTTTTCCGTTTTTTACGTTTTATCCGTTTTTCTTACGTTTTTTTTTTTTTCCGTTTTCATACGTTTTTGTCCGTTTTTCTCTTACGTTTTTATTCCGTTTTTTCGTTTTTTCCTTTTATCGTTTTTTTTTTTACGTTTTGTCCGTTATTCTTACGTTTTTTCCGTTTTCTATACGTTTTTGTCCGTTTTTTTACGTTTTTTTTTCTTTTTTTTTTCGTTTTTCTTACGTTTTTTTTTTGTTTTTCTTTTTTTTCCGTTTTCATACGTTTTTGTCTTTTTTTTTTGTTTATCCGTTTTTGTCCGTTTTTCTTACGTTTTTTACGTTTTCGTCCATTATTCTTACGTTTTTTTTTCCGTTTTCATACGTTTTTGTCCGTTTTTCTTACGTTTTTATCCGTTTTTGTCCGTTTTTCTTACGTTTTTTACGTTTTCGTCCGTTATTCTTAACGTAAGAAAACGGATAAAAACGTAAGAAAAACGGACGAAAACGTAAAAAACGTAAGAAAAACGGACAAAAACGTAAGAAAAACGGACAAAAACGGATAAAAAACGGACCAAAACGGAAAAAACGTAAGAAAAACGGACGAAAACGGAAGAAAAACGGACTCAAGGACCATTTGTGTAAGTCTTGCGCAACACAAGGACGATTTTGTGTAAGAAGGACCATTTGTGAAAAAAAAGGACTAAATTTGTAAAGCCTTGCGCAACACAAGGACCATTTGTGTTAAAAACTGAAAAGGAATATATTAAAAGAAAAGGACAGGGGTATTTCTGTCTTTTGACTGAGGCCAGGGACCAAAAATGCAACGAAAACTTGAAAATGGGGACCATTGGTGCACTTTCAAAAAGTTGGGGACCAAATCTGCAATTTGGCCAAACCACAGGGACCAAAAATGCAATTTACTCTAAAATTTGGGAGTATGTCAAGATATGTATGCTGAGCACCTACATAAAATGACGAAAACACCCTTGGTTCTTATCGAACAAGAAGCCGGCTATTTGGACTGTTATGTCAAATAAAAAGTGAAAAACACATAAGTCTAGGGTCAACCCTAAAGTCCTACCCATATATAACAACACACGTAAACACATACAAAAAAAAAGAACTCACAATCTACACACACATACACAAAAATGATACACCAACATCAACAACAACAAGGAAGCTTATACTTTCATGGATCATCAAAGATGAGTCATCTTTACCGGAGAATATTCCGTCTAGACATCCGATGGAGTGTCATACTAAACAAAGTGTCATTTTTCAAAGAGATATTTAGGTTTATATGGGATAGGTTTCTTGCTTGCTCTATAGGTAAACCTGTCCGGTACCGGAGATTGTCTCGCCGGAAAAACTCTCCGGTGGAAGATTTAGAGGACCCCATTATCATGGTTGGTGGTAATAGTGGTGGTGGTGGATATGAAAGTGATTCAGATTTAGTTACTCTCAAGATTAGTTTGTTGGGTGATTGTCATATTGGTAAAACAAGTTTTATGGTAAGTTTTACTCTTTTTTTTTTAAGTTTCTTGATATGAGTTTTCTTATGATCTTTTATAATTTGCACACTTTTATTTTTTATTTACGTATAATAAGATACAAGTAAAAGAATCCGATATAACAAATGTACAACTGTTTATAACACGGTTTCATGTTCAAATTAAAATGTGACAAATTTTGTTAAGAAAAAGTTAAAATGAATGATGGGTGTTTTGTATTTTTCTTTATTTTTTAGTGGTTATCATCAGTTTTTAGTATGTTCAAATTAAAATGTGACAAATCACCTTTTTTGTTAAGAAAAAGTTAAAATTAATGATGGGTGTTTTCAGTTTTGTATTTTAATAAAGAGGTATCATGATTTTTCTCTTTGGTGTTTCTTTTTTTAAGATTTAACATGAACAAGATGCTAGAGAAATAATTTTATAGGGATTATGGCCTTATGGGTATTATTGTACTCCCTCCGTCCCAAATTAATAGTCTCTTTTTTCATTTTAGGTTGTCGCAAAATTATTGTCCTCTATCAAATATAGTTATAAATAATGTAGCAAGTTTATCATATTGCAACTAATGTTATTAAAAATTACAAAAATCATTCAAAGATTTAATTAATTCCATAAATGTAAAACTGACGGAGGGAGCATATGGGTATTATTGTACGTAGATTAGTTGAGTATATTATTGGGGTTGACGAATTTATAATTACGTGAAAATTTTAATGTTACAAGTTTTTTGGTATAATTTTGTCTTTTTCAAGATCAAATATGAACAAGAGAAAAATCTAAAATGGTTTAGGGATTATGGTTACTGGGTGTTTGTATATTTTAATTTATTTTGTCATAGGGTTTGATGAAATTATCAATTTTGAGAAATAAATTAATCTTTATAACGTTCTTTTTTGTAATATTGGGTGTTGTATATTTTTATTTGTTTTATTATGTGGTTGATGTAACTTCCAATTTTAAAATATTATTTTCGTTATTTCCAAGATAAAATACGTTGGAGATGAACAAAAGAAAAGTAGCTTGGAAATGGCTGGCTTGAATCTAATGGATAAAACGCTTTCGTTTGGTAGTGCAAGAATTGCTTTTAGTATATGGGATGTTGGAGGTAATATATTTTACTTTATTTGCATTTTAAATAAATACTCCACATGTTTATAACTTTTTTAGGAAAAACATTATGTAAGTTACAACCCATAGAATGTCATTTCTAATAGCAATGTCATAATTGCAGGTGATAAGAGGTCGAAAGATCAAGTCCCGTTAGCGTGCAAAGACGCCGTGGCTATCTTGTTCATGTTCGATCTAACGAGCCGATGCACTCTTAACAAGTAAAAAAATCTAATGCTTTAAGTACTACAGTATTTTAATACCATTTCAAGGGAAAAAAAAATGAATGTACTTATTATTGGTGTTTATTCTTGTTGGATTTTCAGTGTGTTAGAATGGTATATGCAAGCAAGAAAATGGAATAAGGTATGCAAAAAGTTTTCTTTTTTTCATTTACATTTTTAACTAGCATAAATAATTTGAAAAAAATTTGGGTGGTTGGGTTGTTGATGTTCAGCTTTACAAGTTAGCTTGTCAGACCAGGTGCATAGAGTTGTCACTGTTTTTTTTTCTTTTTTTTTTGAATTTATTTTAATATTTATTAAAAAAATTTGGTTTTAATCTTGGAAATTAAATTGTGTCATGCAGACTGCAATACCTATACTGATAGGGACCAAATTTGATGATTTTGTAAGGCTACCACCAGATCTACAATGGGCCATTGTGACTCAGGTAAGACAAATAAAAATTATTTCTCTTCTTGAATATATTCACATTATGTTTATGTAGCGAAAATTCCAGCAGAGGCCACTGCAGTAATATGTTGCCTTTTTTAGGGCGGGTTTTTTTTTTATTCCCTGAAAGGCCACCTATTTCGCTGCAAAATGTTCCAGAAATTAAATATGTACACGTGTCAACATCTCGTCATTTTTAGAATAAAAAAAAAAAAAAAAAAAAAACATATTTCGGTTAACATTTGCAGCGAAATACAAATCAAAGGGCCCCACCTCTTACCTCACTTCTTTTTTGGGCCCACCCGAATATAAAAAAAAATTAAATTTATGCATTCCCCATGCAAATTGCAGCGAAATACCTTTTTCAAATACTTTGTTCGCTGCCAATTGTTAGTGAAATGGGTTTTTTTTTTAAATTAAAAAATAAAACTTACCAAAAGCACCCTAAACATTTTAATATTTACAACTTTTTTATATAACATATTTTATTAGTCAAATATTTAGCAAATATATAGCGAATTCGTTAATAAAAAAAATACCGTTGCGAAGAGCTCTAAATTACGAACAAAACGAACCCAATATTGATATGTTTTTGATACACGTACGATTTTATAAAAAATATTAAAATTTGATAAATATATATATTACAACTTTTTTCAAATTAAAAAATAAAACTTACCAAAACCACCCTAAACATTTTAATATTTACAACTTTTTTATATAACAAATTTTATTAGTCAAATATTTAGCAAATATATAGCGAATTCGTTAATAAAAAAAATACCGTTGCGAAGAGCTCTAAATTATGAACAAAACGAACCCAATATTGATATGTTTTTGATACACGTACGATTTTATAAAAAATATTAAAATTTGATAAATATATATATTACAACTTTTTTCAAATTAAAAAATAAAACTTACCAATATTGAAAAAATAAAACTTTTTTTAATTTGAAAAAAGTTGTAATATATATATTTATCAAATTTTAATATTTTTTATAAAATCGTACGTGTATCAAAAACATATCAATATTGGGTTCGTTTTGTTCGTAATTTAGAGCTCTTCGCAACGGTATTTTTTTTATTAACGAATTCGCTATATATTTGCTAAATATTTGACTAATAAAATTTGTTATATAAAAAAGTTGTAAATATTAAAATGTTTAGGGTGGTTTTGGTAAGTTTTATTTTTTAATTTGAAAAAAGTTGTAATATATATATTTATCAAATTTTAATATTTTTTATAAAATCGTACGTGTATCAAAAACATATCAATATTGGGTTCGTTTTGTTCGTAATTTAGAGCTCTTCGCAACGGTATTTTTTTTATTAACGAATTCGCTATATATTTGCTAAATATTTGACTAATAAAATATGTTATATAAAAAAGTTGTAAATATTAAAATGTTTAGGGTGCTTTTGGTAAGTTTTATTTTTTAATTTTAAAAAAAAAACCCATTTCACTAACAATTGGCAGCGAACAAAGTATTTGAAAAAGGTATTTCGCTGCAATTTGCATGGGGAATGCATAAATTTAATTTTTTTTATATTCGGGTGGGCCCAAAAAAGAAGTGAGGTAAGAGGTGGGGCCCTTTGATTTGTATTTCGCTGCAAATGTTAACCGAAATATGTTTTTTTTTTTTTTTTTTTTATTCTAAAAATGACGAGATGTTGACACGTGTACATATTTAATTTCTGGAACATTTTGCAGCGAAATAGGTGGCCTTCCAGGGAATAAAAAAAAAACCCGCCCTAAAAAAGGCAACATATTACTGCAGTGGCCTCTGCAGGAATTTTCGCTTATGTTTATGTATCAGTATTTAATATTGCCCTTTTCAAGACAATGGAGATAAGTTTTATAATAATGTGTTTTTAAGAACTTGTCTACTGACAAATTTTGCATAGAAGGTGCATCTATCATCTTAGGCTGAAGGGAATGGGGCGTTTTGCCCGGCGACCCAGGCCTAAATCGCCTGTGGTTCGCCCAAAACACCACCCCCGGCTACCCAACATGCTTCTTGGCGATCTATTCAGGTCGGCGGCTCATCTGACTTTCCTTTGAAAGTTGATGAAATTAGTACCATTTTCAGTCATATGTTTATATTACTCCACTTATTGTCTGCCACGTGTCGTGAGTCGCCCCACCCTCCTGGGTAGCCTCACTCCCCTTTTTTTTTAGGCTACCCAACATGCTGACTCAGCGCCACGTGTCGCTAGTCGCCCCTTAGTTGGGTAGCCTCACTCCCTTCGGTCTTAAACCATTTTTCATAATTTTATTCTTATACTTTCATTTTGCCATACTTTAAGGTTCATATTTATATTATGCTTAGTCATGTGAGCATTGCATCAACAATTTAAATGCATTTGAACTTATATAATTGTCTTAATGAATATAAATCATAGAGTATTAGTTTTAGGAATATGAATTGCACAATAGAATTGTCTCTACACATGCACATTTTCTTATTTGATGTGGCCTTACATCTTAACATGGATTCAAGCTTATCAAGAGATTGAATATTTGCCATGTGAAAGAAAGAAAGAAAAAGACAACAGTGAGTCATTACTTTTAAAATATGGATATCTAGAAGGAGTAGAGGATGAATCTTGACAAAAGGAATAATTTGGAATAATATTAATTTATCCTACATTTACTCTTTAAATAAATAGAAAATCATTTTCACATGCATGCAATATTCTTTTTTAATAAGCCCCAAATCTACATTTAACCTTTTCTCAAAAACAATTATAACAAGATATTTGTTTTGATCTACATGCTACAAAGAGTGTTTATGACTTGATAAATTTATGCTGCATATCTACTTATTGTGCTTAAAGTTTTAAAATGCAACTTGTTATAAGCAAAAATAAGCAAATTTTAAAAGCAATCCACCTAACACTTTTATATATTGCGGTTGGTAGTTATATTATTGGTCTCTTTTTTGGTTATTATGGAACGAAATATTCTACCAAACATATGAAATACAACATATATTGTTGATGATGTGACAGGCGCGAGCATATGCGAAGGTAATGAAAGCAACATTGTTTTTCTCAAGCGCGGCACACAACATTAACGTGAACAAGATCTTCAAGTTCATCATGGCTCGACTCTTCAACTTACCGTGGTCTCTTCAACCCAACCTAAACCTAGGAGAACCCATTATCGATCTTTACTAGAAACCATGATGTCCTTTTACTTGTACATAGTCCAAATTAAATTTTGGAACTTAATTGACCTAGAATAGTCAGACCTCAATACAACCCCAGTCTAACTCAACTTGGTTCAACCAACTTGACTTGATATGAGCCGATCTTGCATAAAATGACCTTACCTGGATTCTAACCCACCTACGAGTTGCATAGAAAAGGATATTTTGACGAATGAAGACATACAAAATCAAGAAAATACTTGAATAGAGATTAGTACGGTAATAATGGCGACTTAATAATGGCGACTTATTGCTAATCGACTTTTTTTGTTCTTGCACTGCTTACCTTTATTGAAATAGTATTTTCTCGTTATATCTTTGTGTAGTTTATAATGTTATGATTAATAGCTCTTCTTAAGATGATCAACTAGTTGGTGGAACTACCATTTCTGCTAATTAGGCTAACTATAATTATCGACTGTAGTTGCCGCTAGTCACCAATGATCATAAACTGAACAACTGCAGGTTTGATTAACCAGATTAATAGCAGCACAGCTTGAATAAGACGTGCATCGACTATAGTTATACTTCATCATTTTACATGTTTAGTGCATCGGGTATATGCATGTTATTTTGTGTGTATTGTACTGCAAAACTAAAACAATTATACTTTGAAGTTTTCATCAATTTACCATTAATCATTTCCTCTTGTTAACAAGAGTGAATGCTGGAGGACGCTACAACCAAATTATAATAACATTGTATGAAAGACTAAGCAAACTGTTGTCTTACGAAAAAAACTAATACCGAATTTGCCCATGTTTATTGGAAAGAAAACCAGAACTCGACCCACAACCCTGGGGGCAAAAAAGTCTAATCCTTTCTATAACATCTTCTAACTCATCCAGTCTTGGTCTTGTTATCTACAACATCAACAAGCTGCTGCTATTTCACCTTGCTGTTCTGCAATCATGGATGTAAATACATCAATATCAACATTACCACCTGCGATCCCCTATTTTTGGTCTTCGTTCTTCACTGCTTAGACTTTTCAAGTAGAAAAAAAAAAATAATTAGAAAACAAATAAATACAGAAATCAGTAAAAGATAGGAAATATGGACAGACAGAAAGATGATGTGTAGATTAGAGGTGGTAATTCCGACCAAGTGAAAAGATTTGAACTCCCAAATTTTAAATATACATGATTTCCTAGATCAGTTTTGTTCAAGATTTACTATTATTGTGATAATCTTTGTTTCCCTCATCATATTTAACGCTAATTATTTACAAGTGAACTAAAAATTGAATTACGGGTCAGTCCAACTAGGCTTGTTTCGGCCCACACTAAAAACGATCCATTTCAAGACAAACCGGTTTTGACCCATTACCCAACCCGTCCATCTTGCTACATCTAGTCTTAATGCTAGGTTTCAAGCTACATGCAAGGGAAGGACCATAAAAAAATATCCCACCTGAACCCTTCAAAGCCTAACGGCCTTGGTAAAAAGGGTCACCCTAAAATTTATTTTTCAGCTTATGTTTTTACATGATCTTGTTAGTAGGAGGTTTCACTTTTTAACGGTGTAACTTCTTCAAGAACATGGTCAAACAAAGAATTGATCTAAAATTTTCACAAGAAGACACAATTGGACAGTTGGAACAACATATGCCACACTCTAACCTTATCACATTGTAGCGGTGCAGAATTATTATCAAGATTTTATCCCAATTTCATCTTATAAAAAAGATCTTACTAATTAATTCTTGAGAAATAGAGTCAGAATATAAACACGAAAAGCATCAAAAAAACCATGAAACTCGATATAAGCACTCTCCATGGTTTCGGTATATCAAGGTGCTCAAAAAGGAAGGTCATGAATCTCTAGATTCTTACTTCATTTTCAAGAACCAAGAAAAAAAGAGCCAAATGGTTTTGTTTTCAGGTATGAAAAGTTTTGCGTTAACATAAGAAATAGGCATCAAGTACACTATTATGTCATCTAGCATTCTAGCCTAAAAACATTAACTTCCTAGTTATTCTATATATCTATGTTGTTAACGTAATTTGACTCCCAAACCTTTCACAACAATGAATACTAGGTTCCAACAGATATATGCAAGGAAAAACATGGCATATATACATCGCTATTTGGCCCTCTAAAGTCGAGGGGAGTGGTGAAACGGGCTGCCTTAATGTTTATTTCTTAAGAACAATTTTATGATTTACAATCTCATCAAACTTTCTCTACAAGTAAAAATATTATTGGGTTAAGGGCATTCTTATCAAATTTTCTCTATAACTAAAACAATCCTGGCCAGTTTAAAAACTAAAGATAATATGATACACAATGGTTTTCCGGTTTTGAACACAGAGATGATACAAATTTTCACAAAGACACACATATATACCTGAAACATATCCCATACTCTAAACTAAGAGCATTGTAATGGTGTAGAATGGTTATCAAGATTTCTAGTTCTACCATGTCACCTTTTGGTTTCAGTCTATTTTTCTTTTTCTTTTTTTATGAATAAAAATCACTTCTTGACAGATCAGATTCGCATTTAAGATCATTAGTGTGTCAAACATAATTTAAAAAATAACACTATTAAACGTATAATTTTAACTTTTTAAAAAGATGTTTAGGAGGTTTCACTACTTTCGGTACTTTTTGACTCCTCTTTTGAATTTAGTTACTCTATTTTATTTGAGCTAATTGGCCCGTCAGAGATTAAACATATAACCCAATTCAACCCATTCGTAAGTAAATAAACCAATTGCCAGCTCTACCTTCAAAAAAAAAAAAAAAAAAACAAAATAAAGTCCACTGACACTTTTAGATGTTGGAAATTTGCATACTAAAAATAACAAATTTGTAGAATAAATAAGAGGGTACCTGAGAATACAAGAAAGTTCCAAAGATAGCAATTGCAGCTCCAAGAGCATTGACTGGTTGGACAGGTGTGCGGAAGATGATGATAGAGGAAACAATAACGGATATACGTTTCATTGTGTTTCCAATACTAAATGTCAACGGAGAGATTTCATCAAGAGACATATACGAAACTTGATTGTACAAGTGATAGAAGATACTTTGTGCGGCCACCCACCTATCATTCACAAATATTAGCCACATAAAAAAGTCTTTAAGCCATTTAGAAAGCAAAAAAACAGACTTTAAATAATATATATTAATATACAGCATCCAAATCAACAGGAAGGTAGCCTTTACAGTAACCAACTTTGGTCTGAATTCTGTTTTAGGTAACCTTTTTTCTTTTCCATAAAACCCTTTAAACTTCCAAAACTTTTGATTTAAGATAATCCGTACAGATTACCACGTGAAAAGTTAATGATATGGCAGTTGACATGGAGGTAAGTTTGACCATGTTGACATTTATCGATGTGGCCTTTATCGGTAGTGTGCTAACAATGTTAAAGATTACATATTTCAAAAGTTTGACAAATCAGTCACTTTTTCATTGGTGAAAACATAAATCTTTTGCACCTCAAGAAACATTACTGGTTTAATATTCTAGCATAAAACATAAAGTTAATAAGCTTTCCCCCTCAAACTTTTCTCCTTTTTTTGTAAAATTTCCTTCATTGATTTACTGGCTCTTTTAGGTTAGTCTTTAGTGGTGCAAGTAACCAAAATAGCCAAAGAAGATGGAAGGTGATTGATTTCCAATATCATAAAGAAACTCTGTTCATCTAATAATGGCAACAATGCATGTCTGATTTGAACAAACTAGATTTACAATACGACAAAAAGGGTAAGCGTGTATCATATGATTACCAAATGAAGTGGGGTCCAATCTCAGAGACGGCGTTCTGCCATCCTGCAGCCCACATCTTAGGGCCCTCAACAGCAATTGCAAATGGCGTGAGGATTAGAAGTGAAAGCAACGATAAGCAAGCGTAATAGTTCATTCCGCTAACAGATTTCCCCTTCATGCCCCTTTTAGAAAATATATTTCTAAACACAAACGCCAAATTTGATATCATGGCCCCCATAAAACCTAAAATCCAACAAACAAACAAGAAGTTATTACCCAATTTCGCAAACACAATTATCTCCATATTCAAGATTCCAAGTTATGTGATTACCGATCATGTTGAAGTTGAGTTCAGTAAGGGCAGCAAGACCACAACCTCCGATGATTGGTATAAGAGAAAAGTAAACCGACGTTGGGAATGTTTCTCCCAAAATGAATCTTGAGACCAACACGCTAAAAGCAGGCTCACCACTCTTGATTATGTGTGTGAAGGAAACAGCAACTTTAGACATGCTAACAGTTGCTGCTACATGACCAATTGTATGTGCCAAAGCAACCTGTCAAAAACCAATATACAAGTGGATGAGAAACATACCCAAATCACGTGACACGAATAAAAGAAGCCCCATTTAGGAAACTAACAATTAAGCAAACACCATACCACATGCAGACAGATACGGGAGTGCAGGCATTAGATTTGAAAGTGACTACATGATACGGAATAATCAAAATCAGATATTCAGTGGTCCTTTTGCTTGTAAATACTAAAACTTCAGACATTTTAAGAAACATCTAAACACTATTTCAAGCAGCCCGTTACTGTTTCTCAATACTCAAACACTAGAAACTGACTACATGCAACCTCAAAAACACAACATTCAGAAAATCATTTTACTAAAGTGTTTAGAAATGTCTAAAGAAATCTACGTGTAAAAATGACCCTACTTAACAGATAATGACAGATAGCTTCATTGCAAGTTTGCAACTACTCCTAAAGTGATTGTTAGACTCCTAACAAATCAGTATCACTTTCATTAACCCAATCACTATAAACTGATTATACACAACTTGAATACGTAACAAGCATATAATCACTTCCAAAAGGCATTCAGGAACACCACCTAAATGAAAATTCAGCTAGAATATATCACAAAAGAATTTGAAGAAAACCAGTATCATAAACCACTAAAACTAAATGATAAACAATCATACAGTGCCCAAATCAAACTATGAACAATCTAACAAAACCCATATCATAAATCCTATGAAAAAACATAACTTGCTTACAGGTAACAAAAATGTTAGAGAAATCAAGCCATTGCACACATAAACAAATAAACTAAACCCGCATCAAATTATAGACAATTCAACAAAATCCACATCATAAAAGGATGAGTTTTTCCCTGTTCAGTTTGCCAATTGCCAGGAGAGGGCGAGCCTATAAAAACCAAGCCATAAAAAAACCAAGCCATAAACGATCAAACAAACCCCAAATCATATATAAACCCTAAGAAAAACATAATAAACAACGCCCAGATCATAAAACGTAAAAAAATGAAAACTTGCTTACAGGGAACAAAGATTTCCAAAAATCAAGATCAGTATGAGGAGCATCAGCAATTTTAGTACCCCAAGAAACCAACATAATAAGTGATCCAGCAGCAAGTGATAAAAGTGAAGTCAACCATGGATATGGAAAAGCATTCAAAACCTTTTTATTATAAATATTAAAAATCACATTCAAAAACCACCATGTTGCAAAATAAACACTAATTTTAGCCTTCTTTCTTGATCCTTCATTAGCAATAATATCTGCAGACTGATCTGCTTCAAATGCTTTTATGGGTTTTGTTCTAAATGATCCAATGCCTTGAATAGATGGAAAAAGTAATGATTTTGAGCTTGTTTTTAGTGAAAAATTTTGGTCTTTTTTGGGCGGTATAATCAAGAAAATTTTCGCCGGAGTAATTTTCCGGTCACCGGAGAAAATGGAATTACATCTGGGTATTGTTGGGTTTGTTGGTTTCAGAGCCAAGATCATTGTGAATGGTTTTACAAAATTTTATAAAAATGGGAAAATGGGGTTTTTGAGTTATAAACTTTAATGGTGTTATAAAACCCTTTTGATTTGAATTTAATTAAGTAAGAATTCACGTGTGTGAATAAAGAGTTTATTGGTGTTTAAGGTGTTCTATGTTTGCACTTTTATACCTTTTTAAAGGTGTTTGATTTTGACTATTTAATTCATTACAGTACTATTTATGATTGAAATTATTTTATTCTTTTTGTAAATACTCTTCCGTCTCATTATTATTTTTCACATTTTTATTTTGAGTTATCTTAAATTAATTGTTCGCTACTTAAAAATAAAATAAAAAAATTTAGTCGAGATTACTATAGTGCATTTACTTAAAATTATTATTACAAACTTTTAGTAAAACAACAATTAATTATTTAATAGTAAAACTGTCATTTTGAAAAAAATAAGCGAGAGAAATAATTATTTTAATTATATTTTTCTTAAACGGTGTGTTTTTTGTTGGTGGACAATTATTTAAGACGAACGGAGTATAAATAAAACAAACTCAATATTTAGAAAAAGTTATATATCTGATAATAACAAGGCTAAACGGAGATATTTACTATTTTGGTTATTCGGGAAAGCCGGGTGTTTTTTAATACGATGGATGCCGTTTAAGTTTGTTCCGTAGCTGTTTTAGACTTCTTTGATCATCTCAATATGTTCATCTAACGAAGTTAAAACATGGGTCTTGTTTAAGTATTTTCTTGCGGGTAGAACTATTCTTCAAAATATCCTTCGGCCTTGATGTTGATAAGTCCTCCGGAAATCTGCTGAGAAAGTAAACGCGTTAGTCTCGCTCCGGGTGTGACCCCAGGACCAAACTCCGGCGTGAGAGTAAGTATCGGAAGGCGAGATAATAAGTGTATTAATAAGTTAAGTACTGTGTGTAAAAGATTCATTACCCTTACTGTAGAAATTGCTCATTTATAAAGGAGACCTGTTTTTGTCCCCATCGGATGAGTCCAAACGTGATGGCGACACTTTTGAGCGGCAACTGAAACTTTGCCCTGTTTGGGTCTGTTCTCTGGTCTGCCATGGCTTCTGCTCTGCTGTCACATACTACTAATACTAAGGTTGACTTTCTGATCTAGAACTAGCCGTTGGGCCAAACGGCCCGTATGGTCCGTTCGGTATTGGATTTCGTCCGGGTCACATCGTTCGGACGTATATGCCCAGAGTTTGTCCTAACCTAGTTAAATGTTTGACCGAACGACCCATGAGGTTTGCTCGGTTTGGGCCCTTCGACCATATACGCCGACATGTCCCCCCCAGTATCATAGTATCGTGTAACGATGGTGTGATACTTTTTGTAAAATTTTGTCTTCCATCTTTCCGTCATAACTAGGCCGCTGGAATTCGCTTACTGTTACGCGTGTCTAAAATGCCAAAAACCATTATTACACACGCTTATAGGTGCGCCGTCGTTTTTACCGTGTTATCAGGATTGGGACACGTGGCGATGTGCCTTATCGTTTGGTTCGTAAGCTGACACGTCCGTATCTGGCAAGACACGACGTTTCGTAGCCCTACCTTTTTGCCTATAAATAGGTTCATTCTCTTCATTTTTACTACTGTGAATTCCTGAATTACTCTGACACATTTTCGAGCGTTCCCCTTAGTGTGCTTCGTAATCCTTCCGAATCGAAAGGTACGTTCCATCTTCCCTCTTCTTGTTATCTTGCTATTCGGCTATACCTTCTCTTCCTTCGGCTATGTCGCGCCGTTCAGTTTCCTCTCGTGAAGAGGATCCTCCGGAATCCGAGGGGTTTGCACCTAAATTTGATATTCGGAAATACACTTCCCACATGGATGAAGCGGCTATTACTTTGGTAGTGGATGAATTTGGTGTTCCGTTGGATCTAAATCCGAGGCTTCCTCCGACAGACATGACGATGGACGAATTGCCTCCGGATGCTATAGGCATGTATTTAGCGTATTTCGTTGAGGGGGGAATCAGCGTACCCTTTTCCTCCTTCTTGCTGGATGTCATTAGGTATTATAAAGTCCACATCTCTCAGCTGGTTCCTTTGGGTTTACATCGTGTTTCTCTTTTCGAGGTTTATAGCCGGAGTCTACATATCACTCCCACTACCCCTCTCTTCCGTGTGTTTTACAAGTTAAGCAAGCAGGGGCATTGGTTTTCGTTCGAGAAGCGTGGGGGTAGGAACAAGAAAGTTTGTTTTAACGAAGTTCTCACGGGTTTAAAGGGATGGAAAGATCAGTTCTTTTTAATAGACAGACGGGTTATTCCTTTTGCTATGTCGTGGCGTAATCATGATTCCGATGTTTCTGATCCCTTTCCGAAGGACGAATACAACGTTGCAGATGCCGAGAGACTAGCCAAGCATGTTATTGATCTTATCCGAGTTCCCCGAGGCTTTCTATATGCACTCGGGTTAACGTCTCATTGGGAGTATCCAGGTTTCCGGGCGGCGCTAGAGGACGCCGAGGGAAAGGGTATAGCCCTTGTTTTTATTACTTGTTATTTAATGTATACATGTACTTCCTTCCAAGTAATATATATATTTTTGACTTGTTTGTTTATAGCTTTGACAATGGCGGAATACCTAATTAAGCCCGAACGCCGGAAGGGAGCTCGAATGGTCAAAGGAGATCCCCTTCGTGAGGGTGAGACTCTTATGTTGCATGTGGTAGAGCCCGCTCGATCCAATGCGGAGATTCCAGAAAAATCCGCCGTAATGAAAGAAGTTGAGGTAGCTAGTGAAAAGGTCTTGGAAGCTAAAAGAAAGAAGCAAGGGCAGACGGCGGCCCGTTTAGGTGTCATGTTGAAAGAGGGAGGAGCCGGGGGAAGCAAAGGGGTTAAAAGTTCGGGCAAACGCCCTGCCGGAGGAGGTGCTGCCTCCCGACCAACCAAAAAAAACCAAATCCACTGCTGACCCCTCTATCATTGAGCTGGATTCTTCCGGCCATGTATCGGCTCCCTTGCCCCTCCGTTCTTTTTATCCGGACGGGTCAGCTAAGCAACCTGAGGGAGAAGAAGGGGCGAGTAGCCAATTTGTAGGTGGTGGTGATGGTAAGTCGTGTATCTTTCTCTCTTTTTTTTTTATATATATTTCTTACTTACGCGTCTCGGCTGTTATCTTTTTGTCAGGTAGTCCTTTGATTTCTCACGGACGGGGGAAGGATAAGAGACACATGGAGGGTTTGGATGAGACGGGTGAAGATGAGCTTACTTATGGGGAGATTTTTGTACCTAAATGGTCAGTGACGACCGATGCCCGTCTAACCGGTTCTTCCATCTGTCGTGAGTTGATGGCTCATCTGTCGACCCCCTGCGAGGAGCATTACTTGGAAAGTTTAAGTGACGAATGCCTGCAATCGTGCCTGGATGTTGCTTGGGAAGAGTTCCGTAGCTCAGTCTGATATCCTCCTTCGGTTCGAAACTTTACTTGATCAGTACAACAATCTTAGTGCAGTGCATGAGGAGTGTGCCGGACGGGATCCGGAGGAGTTAGAAAAGCTGAAAATTGAGCATGCCGGTTGTGGTGCTACTGTGGAAAGTTTGACTGCCCGTATTTCTGAACTAGTGAAAGAGTAAGGTGAACAGGCCGATAGGATTAAGTCTCTAGAGGGCGAGCTGACTAAAACTAAAGATTTGTTGGCCGATGAGGAAAAAGATAATCAGGAGCTTAGGAAAGAGAGGGAGGATCTGGCCGTTCGGATGGGGACCGCCGGGATGGAGCGTATCAAAGTGATTAAGGAATTCCTACCGGAGATGGTGCGTCGACTTCTCGGTAGTCATGAGTACAAACAATCTTTGGCCCTTCCGTTCAACCTTTCATCTATGTCTGGGTTTGTGGATGGTGTTGTCGTTGATCGTACTCCGGCGCAGGCGATCGAGATTCTGGAGGAGTTTAAGAATGTGGATTTGGACGCTGGACAAAAATACAAGCCTTTGTTCGATCAACTCTTCGTCACTGAATATCCGTACGTTCAAAAGGTTAGCAAGGCTTGCTACAAACCCTTGGCCGAGATCCTGGAGCTCTATCCGGATCCTGCTCCTGTCGAACCGACCGAACCTTCGGCAACTAATGGCTCTGCTGCTCAGAATGTTACATCCGAAGTTGTTGATGCCGATGTTGGTGGTGGGAGTAGTGTGGCCGAAGGGAATGTGGTGGTGGATAATGTTGCCGAAGAGAATGAAAACAGGGCTGTTGATGAAAATGTTGAGTCTTAGATCAGTTTGTTGTGGGGTCTGGACTGCCTCCATTTTGACTATGGGCAAAGGCTGTTCCGGATGCCTTGTGAAGCTTGGTTTTAATCCTTTTATCTTTTGAAAACAATGTTTACCGTTTGTTGTGCGCCGTGTGTGGCTGCCTTAGAATATTGTAACTGGTATGTAACTATTTTCCACCGAATGACTGTGATTTGTCATGATCGGATGGTTGTAATTCTGGTCCTTTTGGTAATGACGAATCATTTAACTTTTGTTATATTTATCTTGTTTCTTATATATGTCTTTTTTTTTTGTATGTATGTACCTTGCGGATTGTGTTGTGTGACCATTTCCTTATTTGCCGTGTTGCTTTATTGAGCATGTCTTGGCCTTTCCTTGGACATGGCCTCCAATTCCCTTATAATTTTTAAGATTGAACGTCGCCGTTATGTTTTTAGGATTAGTTATTGCCGTTAGGGGCGAATACGCCTCGGCATGTTCCTTTTCATTATGTGATGAGTTATTGCCGTTAGGGGCGAATACGCCTCGGCATGTTCCTTTTCATTTTATGATGAGTTATTGCCGTTAGGGGCGAATACGCCTCGGCATGTTCCTTTTCATTTTATGATAAGTTATTGCCGTTAGGGGCGAATACGCCTCGGCATGTTCCTTTTCATTTTATGATGAGTTATTGCCGTTAGGGGCGAATACGCCTCGGCATGTTCCTTTTCATTTTATGATAAGTTATTGCCGTTAGGGGCGAATACGCCTCGGCCTGATTTTTGGCTATATGGGCCGAGCGGAGGTAGCTAGTCTCCGCTGGAGCCATGTGAATGCCTTGTTTTTGTTTGCAACAACATGTGGGAAAACTTTCTCCTCTTCCATCCGGAGGAGAATATATAATATTTCATAATTAACTTGTTCACAATGGCTCATAGCCTTACATACTTGTTTCTACAGAAAATATTTCCTCAAATTAATCGCGTGCCACTTCCGGGGCACCTCTTCCTCATCCATAGTCTCTAGCTTGTACGAGCCACACTGATACGCTTCGGTTATCTGATATGGGCCTTCCCATTTCGGACCCAGCTTACCCTGATCTTCGACTCGGCTGGCTTCATTTTTCGGATACACAAAATCTCCCGGCTTGAAGGATACCGGACGGACTCTCTGGTTGTAGTATCGCTCCATTTTTGCTTTGTACCGCGCCTCTATTATTGCCGCTTCTTCCCTCCTTTCTTGTAGTAAATCTAAGTTCAAACGTGTAACACCCCAACCCGGCAAGGGTAAAGATGTCACGTTAATGGTTTCATATCAGATCAAACAAAGCATACTTCAATAGTAATACAATAAAATGTCAAAGGTTACAAATGAAATACTAACATTATAAGGTTAAGAATGAAACAAAACTAAATACTAGGTCTGCAAATGCAATCCTTCTAATGACTTCTACTTCAGAATAACTATCAAGGTCTTCTAAGTCCAAAAGTCTCTTCACTCATACCCAAACCCGACGTCCTGCTTATAACCTGCCGCACACGAAAAGAAAACGTGCGGCTGAGCTTAAAAGCCCAGTGAACAGATATAACGGAAACAAAGCAGTAGTAACGGAAATATAAAGCAAAAGGAATAATACCAGGAGTAACAAGAGTCAGGAAAAGGAATACAAGAGTTATGCAGACATACCAGGAAACAGGAATGGTTACAAAGGTAGGTGCAAATGAAACCAGAACCCACCACCAGCCCAAGTCGAAATCAAGTCGAGTCCAGTATCAAGTCATAGGGTAACATAACCAGTAATCCACCACAAACCCAAGTCACATCAAGTCAGGTCAAATGTCAGGTCAAGTATCAGGTCAAGTAACAGGTCATAAGGTTACAAGGTTTCAGGTAAACAGAAATCCTCTACGAGCCCAGAAACATATCACATCAAATCAAATCATATATCAGGGTGTATGGAGGGGTGACCTCAGCATACCAGGAAACAGGGTGAGGGGATACCTCCAGGGGTTGGAGTAGCTAGCTCCCAGGGGTGTGAAAGACGTGTATCGCACACACTCGTCAGTCACCAGGATATAACAGGAAATATAACAAATCAGGACATGTCTAGGATGCATCCATACGCCCCCGCAGGCCACAGGGTCTTCCTCTACGTAACAAATCAAATCAGGTCGGGGACGGGACAGGACATCACTCTCCTGCCCTAGAGTCATGCCACCGGTGCATCAATGACATGGACATGAAACCCTCATGCCTAGTGGGTGGCTCGTAGTCTCAAACTGTGGGTCAAGGTCAGGTATCAAGTTTCAGGTGTCAAGTATCAGGTGTCAAGTCTCAGGTATCAAATGTCAGGTATCATATCAGGGTTCATATCAGGGTTCATATCAGGGTTCATATCAGGGTTCATATCAGGGTTCATATCAGGGTTCAAGACAGGAGATAAATGCAGGGGTTCATTATCAGGAGGTCAATATCAGAAAGGTCAAATACTGGAAGGTTCATAATAGTTTATTATAAGAAATCCTTTTTACATGGTTTTAATAAAATGATCGTTAGAACAGTTTCATAATAAAAGTCTTTTTAAGGAAATGTTCAAAACCTCTTCATATACAATTAAAAAGTAGTTATAAAATCCTATGAACCTTCAAGTACCCAAGGTCTTAATTATCCAGGTTATCAGGGTGAACAAGTCATGTCAAGTATCATAGCAGGGTTCAAGTCAAAGGTTCAAGTCAATGGTTCATATCAAGTGTATCAAGGTTCAAGTTCAGGTTTATGACAAGGTTCAAGACAAAGGTTAAAGCAAAGGTCCAAATCTATGGTTCACAATACAAGGGAAACATAACAATGAATCAGGAATCAGAAATGAGACGAAGGCTCTTTACAAGAAGAGCAGAATATCTGTACCTTATTCAAATAGCAAGCACAAACACAAGAGTAGCTGACAGGGATCAAGATCACTCCCTCCTCGAACCTAAAGGAGTAGAAGACAGAAATACGAAGGGGTTCAGTTATTTTCCCATTATAAGTAACTTCTATTTTTAGTAACTTTCTATTTTTAGCAGGTTTCCATAATTAGTAAGTTACCACATTTAGCAAGGATTCAAGTGATATACTTCAAGTTAAGTCTTTAATTAGCTTATTATGGAAGTAATATTCATTTTAACAAGTTACACAAGTTCAGGGTTAATTATGACAAGTTTTTCATAGTTCAGGGTTATAAGTGTAAATTTGCCAAAGTGCAAGGTTTAAAATGAAAATATCACCATTAACTCATTCTCATTCTCAAGTTATCCAGAATTACACCTTTAGTCCTTTAGTTTTCATACTTTACCTTTTACACCCCTTTTATTATATAAGTTACACTTTAAACCTTATAATATCCATAATTACACATTAAACCCTTAGTTTACCAATTTTACACCATGAGTACTTATTTTAGCATGTTATACGAATGTACCCTTGAATATTTATAATTTACACATCAAGTCCCTCTAGTTATCAAAGTACATATTTAGTCCTTTAAATTACAATTTCAACCTTTAATTATTAACAATTACATATTAAGCCATTAAATTATCAAAATTACACATAACCCCCTGAATATAATTTACTACTCAAAACAGCACCAAGTTTCCAGAAATTACATATTTAGTCCCTCGTTTTAATTTCTTTTAAATTCGATTTAACTAATATATATATTTATCAAATAAACCCTTTATATGCAAAATTAACACGTGAGACCCTCCTCTTATATTTTATTCGAATTACAGCAGGTCTAAAATGATTTACAAAATTATCCCTTAAGTTTTAAAATTACAAAACACACCCTTCTATTTTAATTATCCAATCGGTAACTATAAAATCATATCAAAACTCAATTCTAAAATCCCCAATCATTATACCATCATTTTATCATCATTGTACAGTGTTTACTTCCAGATTTCATAACTTTAAAACCCTAATTCGATTGGTCTTTATTTTTAGTTCTCGTTTTCATTTTTTTCCTCAAAATCCGATTATAACAAATATTCCAAAAACCATGAATTCGACCCAAACAATTCAAGATACTATTTTTCCCATGTTTTAAGAAGTATATAGGACCCATGAAAATTATTTACATGTTCAGGAAAAATAGCATGAATTAATAAGAATTCGATTTCTATTTTAGGGTTTATAAACCCATTATTTTCTATTCGGCCAAAATACAATGCATGGTTCGATTTAAGTATTTTTCCCACATTATATATGATTAAGAGAGAGCTAGAAAAATACCAGAAGAATTATAGATCAAGGGATTCACACGCTTTGAATTATTGTTGCTCGGTTGCACTTTTTTGACCCAAATAATTCACCACAGCCAAACGATTGACTCCAGGACTTTGTGGCTATTTTTCCCACCTTCTTGGCACTATGAAGAACTCCAAAAAATTACCTCTTTGCTTCAGAAAATTCGGATGTGGTGTGTGGAATTTTTATGGGTGGCGGCTAATTGTTTTATTAGGGTTTAGTGTGAGAAATAAATTATGGAATGATGTAATTTATGTTAGACCGAGCATTGGGGGGGGGGGGGGGGGAAGGCTGGAAAATTGTGAAAACATAATGGCCCATTAATATTGAATAATTTCCTTACTTAATTTTGCATTTAAAAGTGTAAATTTTATTTATAAAGTTTAATTAATAAACATAATAATATATACAATATTTATTCGGTTCATAGAGGGTATTTTGGTCATCTCACAACTTGTATAAATATTAATCGAAGTCGTCAAAATTATTTTGTATCATATCTTGTTCGTTTCCAGAAGTTTGGGATCGATTCGAAACTTTAATTAAGCTTTAATTAAATTTTAAAGTTTTCAGGGGCATTTTGGTAATTTTTGCATGTTTTAGATTTTCGGGTTTTACATCTAAGTTCAAACGCATCTCCCTTTCGTTCAACTCTACGATCCGGCGGGTATCATCCTCGTCTATCCCCTCTCTGATGACCATCGTTCGGTGAGTTGGCATGCCGATTTCAGCCGGTATGACTGCCTCACTACCATATGTCAAGCTGAAAGGCGTTTCCCCATTGCTTTGTTTCAGTGACGTTCGGTGAGCCCACAAGACATTCGGTAACTCGTCAACCCATCCGGCTTTAGTTCGACCTAGCCGTGTCTTGATTCCTTCTAACAAGCTTTTGTTTGCCCTTTCCACAAGGCCATTTGTCTGCGGATGAGCCACAGCCGTGTTTATTTGCCGGATGTTTAGTTTCTCACACCATCTTTTGAAAGGGTTATCGACCAACTGCTTTCCGTTATCCGTCACAATTACACTCGGCAGACCAAAACGACAAACTACATTGTCCCAGACGAACTTTATCACATCCTTTCCCGTCACTCTGGCTAACGGTTTGGCTTCTATCCACTTGGTAAAGTAGTCAATGGCTACTATAATGAACTTTATCTTTCCGGCTGACTGTGGTAATGGACCCAGGATGTCCATTCCCCACTGGTAAAACGGCCAAGGAGCCATAATTGGTGTAAGTGTTGTCTTCGGGAGCTTCGGAACCGGGGCGTGTATTTGGCATGAGTCACACTTCTGAATTTCATTACGGGCGTCCCGGTGCATAGTAGGCCAATAGTACCCTTGCCGCATGGCCTTTGCAACTACCGACCTCGGCCCCGAATGCATACCGCATGCCCCCATGTGTATCTCCCGGATTACATAATTTGCCTGCAGCGGTCTGACACAACGTAGCATGGGGACCAAGTAAGCCTTCTTGTAGAGCACTCCATCTTCAATCACATACTGACTTATCTTCATTCTCAGGGCCCTAGCTTCATTTTGGTCTTCCGGCCATATCCCTTCCTCTAGGCATCGGATGATGGGTGTCATCCAATTGTCCCCTTCTTCCGCCACTATGTCGTTGACCTCTTTCCCTTCGGTAGACCTTTCCCTCAATACTTCCACTAGTACTTCCTTGGTCAAATGATCAAAAGCTACTGTGGCCAATTTGCTCAATACATCGGCCTTCTGGTTTTGACCTCTGGGGATGTTCCGAATGGAGAAATGCTGGAACTTAGCGATGTATTCCTTTGCTTTAGCCAAGTACCGGATCATACTTTCATTACTCGCCACGTAATCCCCATTTATTTGATTCGATACTAGCTTAGAGTCTACTCGGACTTCGATACACTGCACGTGCATCCTTTCGGCCATACGGAGTCCCGCTAAGAGAGCTTCATACTCCACCTCGTTGTTGGTGCTGTCAAAATCTAGCCGAAGGGCATAGGTATATTCTACGCCGTCCGGACTTACTAGAACAAGCCCTGCTCCGGAGCCTTTGCTGTTGGATGCCCCGTCGGTGTATAGTAACCACTTGCCCGCTTGATCCTTTTCTACTTTCTTGGCTGGCTGACTGAAGTATCGATCTGAGCTTTCTCCTATGGGGGTTTCCGAGAGGAAATCTGCCAACACTTGTCCTTTTATTACGTTCCGTGGCTCATATGTAATTTTGTACGCGCCCAGCTCGATGGAATACTTAGCGAGCTTGCCGGACGCTTCAGCCTTGTTGAGTATCTGCTTGATCAGTTGATCGGTAATAACCTTGATGGGATGGACTTCGAAGTATCTCCGTAATCTTCTTGACATGTGCAACAATGATAGTGCTAGCTTTTCCATCGGTGCATAGTTCCTCTCAGCCTCATTGAGTTTCCGGCTCACATAGTGTACCGGATGTTGTTTACCCTTTCTTTCCGTCAAAAGGACGGCACTCACGGCCTCCTGTGATGCGGCCAGGTTTACATATAGTGTTTCTTTGGCCATCGGGGTTGTTAAGGATGGCAGGTCTGCTATCAACTTCTTCATCTCTTGGAAGGCATTCTCTGCGTCTTCCGTCCATCGGTATTGCTCTTTATTTTCCTTGGTTATGTTCTTTAAAGTTTCGAAGAATGGTAACGACCTCTCGGCCGACCGGGCCAAAAACCGATTCAAGGCTGCTAACTTGCCACTGAGGCTTTGCATTTCTTTCAACGTCCGGGGGGATTGCATATCCATCAAGGCTTTAGTCTTCTTTGGATTGGCTCTGATCCCCTCGGAGGTCACCATATACCCCAAGAACTTCCCTTCTTCCATGCCGAATGAGCATTTTTTGGGATTCAGTTTCATGTTAATCCTTCTCAGGTTGTCAAACGTTTCGGCAATATCACCCAACATCTCATTCTCTTCTTTGCTCTTGATGACCATGTCATCCACATATGCCTCCAAATTCCGTCCGATCTGTGATTGGAAGGCCGTATCCACCATGCGCTGGTATGTTGCTCCGGCATTCTTCAGCCCGAAGGGCATTTTGGTATAGCAGTACGTCCCTTGATCTGTGTAAAAAGCTGTTTTTTCTTCATCTTCCTTCGACATTTGGACCTGATGATATCCCTTGTATGCATCCAAGAAACACTTATATCTGAATACCATGACTGATTCTATCTTTAGGTCGATCTCCGGCAAAGGGTAGTAATCCTTCGGACAGGCTGAGTTAATGTTTTTAAAGTCGATACACATGCGCCAACTTCCATCACACTTTTTAACAAGGACCGGATTGGATATCCACGTTGGATACTTGACCGGACGGACGATGCCCACCTTCAACCATTCCTCTACTTCTTTTGTCACGACCAAACTTCTATCCGGAGCCAATACCCTGCGCTTTTGGCAAACCGGCTCTACTGAAGGGTTGGCGTTCAACGTATGCTCAATTATGCGTCGAGGGATCCCCGTCATGTCCGCCGGCGTCCAGGCGAAAACATCCATGTTTTTCTTGAGAAGCGATCTAAGTTTTCTCTTGCAGTCAGGCGACAAGCTTCCTCCGATAGTCACCAGCTGTTCCGGATAGGCTGGGTTTACCATAACTTCTTCCGGGGCGTTTGCTTCCGTTACCTTTTCTGTTGGTTCTTCGTCTTGCCTACAAGAAGTCCTTTGAGATTCTTCCAACCTTCGGCATTCCGAAATGACTATTTGCCGAGTCTTCAAAGTTGCTATCCCCCTGGGAGTGGGAAACTTCATCATAGCATGTATGGTCGAGGGAACTGCTCTTAGCATTTTCAACCCGGTCCTTCCCAGAATGACATTATATGGTGATGGGGCCCGGATGACGGTGAACTTCATGTGTAAGGGTCGTTGATGAAGCGAAAAGTGTACCGCTTTTAGGGGGTCATTTAAGCCCTAAATCGTATTTATTTGATCAAATATTGCCCTAAATCGTTCCTTTTGTCATTTTAGGTACTTTGGAGAAGAAATCTGGAAAAGGAAGCATTTTGGACGTTTTTGGAGCATAAAAGTGAAGAAAACGACAAAGTCTCCAAAGCTGCTGGAAAAGTACACTTGACGGCGTCAAGGATTGCTCTTGACGGCGTCACGGCTTGGCAAAAGAGGTGGATATGAAAAATACACATGATAAGCCAGAGAGTTTTACAAAGGAAGTCTGACGGCGTCAAGCCTTGATAAGCCAGGGAGGATTTTGGAGGACTAAAGAGGGACGGCGTCAGGAAGACCATCCGGGAACCCTAGACACGGCGAGGTGACGGCGTCAAGATCTATAACGTGACGCCGTCAGCCACTAAGTTCTATATATAGTTTTGCAATTTTTTGTCATTAGTGTGCAACTTTGTGAGGAGAAACCCTAAGACGAATTTCTGCCATTTTTTAAGGGTTTTTATACCCTTGGATCTCCCATGTTTAATTGAAGATAAGTAATCATTTAATCAATCAATATGTCTATGTGTTGTTTGATTATATCTTGTTCTTGTCTTTTAATTAACATGCTAGGCTAGATTTATCTTGTGTTTGCTTAGATCTAATGAAACCTAACTATTGATTATTGGTTATTAGTGTGTTATTAATTGTATTGGATGATTGTTTATCGATGTTAGGCTTAAGAAAACTGGCTAACTTCCTATACGGTAACTTGCTTGAACGTCTTAAGAAACATGAACCAATGCGTACTAAGGTTTTTATGGTTGTATTTAATGCATGAGCGAATTCTAGTGATCCCATGTTAGGAGCTTCCTAGCCGGCTCGACATAGGAGTGAAGTAGGAGCTTGTAGAGTTGGGGAAGTACGTACGCCACCCCACGATTGGTATTAAGGAATACACCCGTCATCCACGCAATTAATACACACTAATCAACCGGTAAAAGATATTTAGGGAGTAAGGAAATCTAAGTAAACACATTTCTCTCCACATAAGTTTCACAACCTTTTCATTTTCAGTTATTTTATTTTATTTGCATTTGTAGTAATTTGGGTTAGTTGACTAGCAACTAATTCCGCCCACTCCTTCAAACCCGAGATTTTACTTGCTTTCATAAAATATAAAAATACAAAAAGAATCTTCCCTCACCCTTAGACCTATTAGAATAGTTTTTCAATCCTAACGACACTATTCCCCTAGAGAACGATCAATCCTCCGGTACTTGCCACTTCACTATACTACATCGGTCAGGTACACTGCCTGGTGGGGATTGCAAGCCTCTTGAGATCCCTCGAGAGGTAAAACCTGTTGTAAGGTCGCAAAACCACGCATCAAGTTTTTGGCGCCGTTGCCGGGGAATAGTTATTGTTTAGGTTGAATTTTTATTTTATTAGGTCTACTCACTAGATTCCTTTCTAGTGAGATTTTTATTTTTATTTTTCTAGGTTTTCTTTAGTCTATCTTTTTTCTTCGTTTCTTTGTTCGTAACCATTACCATCCGACATCATGGAAGGTGGTAATATCCTTGATCCCAACAACACCCACCTCCTAGAGCCCGTACCTTAGGAGACTACTCCCGTCCTAGCCACCATGGCTATCGAAACACCATTGAGCTCACTCAAGGAGCCAATGTCACTCCCTTGCGATCCGACACCATCCGGTTGGTGCAAAGCGGATGCGCATTCCATGGACTTCGTTCCGAAGATCCTAATCAACATCTCAAGGACTTTCTCAAAATCGTTGATTCTATAGACCTTGATGTTGCCACTCGAGAGACGACCCGACTGCGTCTCTTTCAATTCTCTCTGCGGGACCAAGCTAGTCAATGGCTAGAGCGTCTACCCGCAGGATCCATCACCTCTTGGGATGATCTCACCACTCGTTTCCTTGCTCAGTTTTTCCCACCAGGAAGAACTACCAAGCTAAGGAATGATATCTTGATGTTCCAACAACGTCAAGGTGAAACCCTCTACGAGGCATGGACTCGATTCAAGGACTTACTCCAAAAAGTCCCTCACCATGGCATAGAACTTTGGCTCCAAGTCCAAATCTTCTATGACCATATCAATCTCTCCACGAGGCAAACCATTGACCAATCGGCCGGTGGTAAGCTACGTGATCTAAGTGCGGAACAATCATGGGCTCTCCTGGAAGATCTTGCTCTTTATGACAACGAAAGTTGGAGTGATCCCCGTGATTTAAATAAAACGGTCAAGGCAATATCTTTGCCTTCGAACAATTCAAGCACTTCCGACCGTAGGATCATAGAACTTGAAGACCAAGTCAAGTTTCTTATGAAATCCTACGAGGCTCCTAAACCTTCAAGCCAAGTGAACAAAATCACTTCTTCATGTGAATTATGTAGTGGTCCCCACGACACTCGTGATTGCATGGAACTCCCCGAACAAGCTTTTGCGGACTACGCATCCTCGCGTACCGACGGAGCGGGAGACAAGTGGTACACTTTCAAACCCGAGCCAAACCCCTACGGTGATTCATACAACCCCTCATGGAAAAATCACCCAAACCTTAGGTGGAAACAAAACCAAAACGCACAACAAACCAGTTCTTTCAACCCACCTAATCGTTTTCAATCAAGTGGTTCATCCCCAAACCGTACTTTCAATAACAATCCTTCCAACAATTATGGTAGTACCAATAATCTTGAAGGATTGATGTCCAAATTTATGGCATCTCAAGAAGCTCGGATAGCTAGATTCGAATCCGAATTCAATCAACAACAAACGGAGATGACCAATAAAATTGACAACTTATTGAAAGCCCTCAATAACCAAGTGCTATCACCTCCACATAAGGACGCTAGGAACACAAATAGCGGACCCCAAGTAAAAGACCCCTCTTCATCCAAACACGTCCACTTCGTCAACATTGTCACTATCAAACCAATTGATAGGAATGAGGATAATAGTGAACCTGAGGATGAGGTTAAGAAAGTCGAGGTTGATAAGGAAGTTAGGAAAAGTGAGATTGAAGAAGTAGATGATGATGAGGACTACTTCAATAGGCTACCCACTAAGGAAGAGCGCGCATATCATACAGACTTATTCGATGACCCCGAGACACCATACTTCCTAGGTAGACCAATTATAAAAATAGGCGACCCTTCTAATCTCAACATACCATGCAACATCGGACATTTGCATGTGTGGAAAGCTTACATCGACCTTAGATCGCCCATAAACATCATGACTAGAGCCCACTACAACTTAGTAATGAAAAATCAACTTGGGTATAGGATGTTCCCTGATAAGGGTTGGATGAGTAACTTCACGGGAAGAGTTAAGGGATTACCGGTTTATGTAGGAAACTTCACCTATGTCACCGACTTTGTAATTGTAGAAGATATCCGCCCAATAGTCGATGCATCCTTAACTCAAGTAGTTTTTGGAAAACCATTCGTTGAGGTCTCTAGAATGACTTATGAACCTTCCTTAGGGATAGTTAGATTTAAGGATGAGACTGATGAGGTAAACTACCAAATACCATATAAGATAGAGCAATTCCAACACTTGTCAAATGTTGAGAAGGAGCTTAAGCAAGCGGTCTACTATAGGAATGATGAGGATAGAAATAAAGGAGTAGACTATGTTATGGAAAGGATATCCGGTTTCTACAAGGATTGTTTGAAATTAGGACCGGAATATAAAACCGGAAAGGAAAGTGGCCTAGGAACCGTGACCAATGATGGAGTCACGTAATGTACGTGACTTTGAGTCTAGCTACAAGACTCGTTAATAAAGAAAAGCGCTTCTTGGGAGGCAACCCAAGCTTTATTTGCTTTGTGTGTTTATTTATTTGTTTGTTTGATTTTATTTGCTTCCGTATGTATGTTTAATTTTTATTTTTATTGATTCATGTTCAAAACTAAATTGTGAAAATGCTTTATCTTGTTTTTAACTTCATCTTAACTACATATAAAGGTATTTTGCAAAAGATAAGTGTAAGGGAAATCCAAATCGGTTTATTAGAACAAATGAACATGAATCGGAATAATAATAAATTAACATACATATTCGTATTTGTTTGAGTCAAATGCTTGTATCGAGTCATAATGATGTTTTGCAGGATTTCCAGGAAGTAAGGTAAAGGTTTTTCCAGAAATTTTCCGGAAACTTAACATGAGAATTCTGTCAGATCATTTCTGACGGCGTCAGGCTTTACAACCTGACGGCGTCAGGTTTTAATTTTCTGAAATTTTTGAAAGTTTTGTTTTCATAAAAAGTTTTTATTAAATCTCTAACTTATAAACTCCAGGAATCTGCAAAATTATCATTCCACAAGCATTATATACTTATATAGAATTTATCCCGCCGATGTTATGCAGGTTTTCGTGTTTGTTTTCTCAGGTTTAACAGGTTATTTTGGACAAGGAGATGTATGGGGAATCAAGCTTATGGCGATGCATTAGTCTTGGAGCTTCTACATTCTCTTGGAAGAAGATCTAACCATGTTACCCCTTTATCCACCGAGCGAATCAGGGGAGTATTTGATTTCATTCTTTTACCTTATTTACTTTTACATCTTGTTATTTGAACATTGGGGACAATGTTCATCTTAAGTGTAAGGGGGGGGGGGGGAGGGGTAAAGTACGATACTTTAGAGAATGCAATTACGCTTGATTTTTCGTTTGTTTGATGGTAGATGTGTAATAAAACTGAGAGAAATACCTGCTAGGGCAATTTTAGTGCCAAATTTAAAATTTTTTATAACATATAAGAGTGAAACTTTGATCTTAATGAGCGTCTCATGGATAGGAGTTATATGACTAGCACAAAACCGTACCACTAAAAAAATTTTCCACCCCCAAATATGTGAGGTTCGCCCCTAGAATTGGTAAGAAAAGCATTTATGCTATGATGTGTGTACCGGTAGCACTTAGATTCTAGAACTTGCGTTAGGACCATTCCGAGGCCACAAGTGAGACTACATTCGTGTAGTTAGATTTACTACATGATAAGAGGCATTAGGATTAACCCATTATTTTACACCTGTGTTTTTGTTATAATTACATTGGCTACATTGGTCAAGTAATTCTCCCACACCCTTTGCGTTGTACTCATTTTTAGTACACGATACCCCTAGTACACCCCTCAGAGCCTATCTTTCCTTTCGACCTTTAAGCATTTTACTTAAAGGGAGAATTTGTTTACACCCCACTTAAATGTACACCCAAATCGCCTTAGCCTACCTTGTATGCACTCATTTTTTAGTGCATTATTTTGACAACATTTGTTTAAACCCCAAGTTAATTATCTAATTGATTACATGGTTGCTAAGTCGAGTCATATCCTTGTACATATTGTTTTGGGACGATTGAGACTCATGGGTAAAGTACTAGTGTAATGGAGTAATGGGGAAGAACAACATTATTACCCCCATATGTGCTAATATATTTTAAAAAGTACTCCAAGTGTTTCGATTATCTTAATTCGAGTCATTAGAATAGTTATTTGTAAAGTTATGTAAAAGTTCAAGTGTAAGGGGATGCAACGCCCCTATGATGTATTATTTTGGATGGTAGGGCAAGAGTGTATGAAAAAAAAAAAAAAAATCGAAAATCAAGAAAAATACAAAAAAATGAGAAAAAGAAAAGTAGAAAAAACATACGGACTACCATCCCGTTTCATTTTATGTTTTTGTTATTTTGTTTTTAGCTTAAGTCGAGTCTAGTCTTGGCTTAGCAACGCCATATTGTACATGTAATTAATCAAGATCTTTAACTCGCCACCAGTAAAATATCCTTTATCCAACAAATCCGTGTTTATCATATCCCTACACCTAACGTTATAACCCGTTTAAAAGCCCTCTTTGATAGTTTATCTTAGGTGCTTACGCCTAGTGGAGAAGGTTTTTGATCCTTTCCCAAGCCTATGGTAATCTATTTGCTATGACAGGTAGTGAGAGATATTATCCGTTTTCATTTATGAGATTTATTTTGATGACACCTGAGAGATGTGAGTATCTAAACACTATTTGTGAGGTGCTAGTTTGTAATCTCCGTGCTTATTATGATTAAAGTGGAACGACTATTTGTTGTAATTACTTTTATATTAGCATTAAATGACCCCTAACTTGTATTTTGATTAGAATAAAAGCGCATTTGCTTGAGGACAAGCAAATCTCAAGTGTAAAGGTATTTGATGAAGCGAAAAGTGTACCGCTTTTAGGGGGTCATTTAAGCCCTAAATCGTATTTATTTGATCAAATATTGCCCTAAATCGTTCCTTTTGTCATTTTAGGTACTTTGGAGAAGAAATCTGGAAAAGGAAGCATTTTGGACGTTTTTGGAGCATAAAAGTGAAGAAAACGACAAAGTCTCCAAAGCTGCTGGAAAAGTACACTTGACGGCGTCAAGTATTGCTCTTGACGGCGTCATGGCTTGGCAAAAGAGGTGGATATGAAAAATACACATGATAAGCCAGAGAGTTTTACAAAGGAAGTCTGACGGCGTCAACCCTTGATAAGCCAGAGCGGATTTTGGAGGACTAAAGAGGGACGGCGTCAGGAAGGCCATCCGGGAACCCTAGACACGGCGAGGTGACGGCGTCAAGATCTACAACGTGACGCCGTCAGCCACTAAACTCTATATATAGTTTTGCAATTTTTTGTCATTAGTGTGCAACTTTGTGAGGAGAAACCCTAAGACGAATTTCTGCCATTTTTAAGGGTTTTCATACCCTTGGATCTCCCATGTTTAATTGAAGATAAGTAATCATTTAATCAATCAATATGTCTATGTGTTGTTTGATTATATCTTGTTCTTGTCTTTTAATTAACATGCTAGGCTAGATTTATCTTGTGTTTGCTTAGATCTAATGAAACCTAACTATTGATTATTGGTTATTAGTGTGTTATTAATTGTATTGGATGATTGTTTATCGATGTTAGGCTTAAGAAAACTGGCTAACTTCCTATACGGTAACTTGCTTGAACGTCTTAAGAAACATGAACCAATGCGTACTAAGGTTTTTATGGTTGTATTAATGCATGAGCGAATTCTAGTGATCCCATGTTAGGAGCTTCCTAGCCGGCTTGACATAGGAGTGAAGTAGGAGCTTGTAGAGTTGGGGAAGTACGTACGCCACCCCACGATTGGTATTAAGGAATACACCCGTCATCCACGCAATTAATACACACTAATCAACCGGTAAAAGATAGTTAGGGAGTAAGGAAATCTAAGTAAACACATTTCTCTCCACATAAGTTTCACAACCTTTTCATTTTCAGTTATTTTATTTTATTTGCATTTGTAGTAATTTGGGTTAGTTGACTAGCAACTAATTCCGCCCACTCCTTCAAACCCGAGATTTTACTTGCTTTCATAAAATATAAAAATACAAAAAGAATCTTCCCTCACCCTTAGACCTATTAGAATAGTTTTTCAATCCTAACGACACTATTCCCCTAGAGAACGATCAATCCCCCGGTACTTGCCACTTCACTATACTACATCGGTCAGGTACACTGCCTGGTGGGGATTGCAAGCCTCTTGAGATCCCTCGAGAGGTAAAACCTGTTGTAAGGTCGCAAAACCACGCATCAGTCGTCCTCCCTTACAGCCCTCCTTCTCCGAACGATACATCCAGCTCTATTTTTCCCAGAGGTTTAGTTACCTGTCCAGCGAATCCTAGCAGATCCGTCTGGGTTTGCTTCAGTCGAGATTTTATCTCCGGGCTTAGATTATCAAAACAATGCTCAAACATGACCTCTACCGATGCTCCTTCATCAAGAAATACCCTCCTCACCAAGTATCCTTCCATCATAGCTTCGATAATGAGAGGTTCGTCAGATATGTCTCCGGCTGGTATGGGAGGAAAAGTGATGGGAACATTCATCCATCCTTCTTCATGTTCTCTAGATTTACGTTTCTTCTGCTGCATCCTTACACCGATCATGTTGATTATTTTGTCTTTGGCCGGGAGATCTCTCTTCGGCGCACCTTTCCTTTTTTGACGCACATCTTTGACCAAATGATTCAACTTCCCAGATTCTAGGGCCAGCTCTAGCTGCCTTTTCAATTGAAAACAATCGTTCGTGTAATGCCCCTTTTCTCCGTGATAGTCGCAGTATCTATCCTGATGCTCTCTCTTCGGGGGATCCCGCATCGGCCTTGGAGGAGGCAAGCGTAGCTGCTGTTCGGTAGCTAGGATTTCTTTCGGTCGTTTTGTGAGTGAGTCAAGTGTTAGACGAGGAGCATGGTGATTCTGATAGTCATTACGTGCCGGGAGGTATGGTGTCGGGCGGTCTCTATACCGATACTGGGTCTGTCGATCTTTGTGGTGATACCCAGACCGTCCTTCGTTCTTGTTATCATTCCCTGACCCTCTGTATCCTCGGTCATCCTTCCGAAAGGGTCCCGTTGACACTTTCCTATATCGGTCATAGCTCTCTCCTCGCGGTAGTTCGGTACTGACGAATGCCTCTTCTGATCTCACAAAGTCATCTACACGGATCATCATCTCATCAACAGTTCTAGGAACTTTATCAGCAAACCTCTTGGCCAACTCCGGGCACTTGCAGCCATTCATGAATGAGGAAATCCTCATAATTTCCGGAGCTCCTTGTATGAATCCTGTTTCTGTGGTCCACCTTTCCTTAAATTCGGGTAGTGTTTCGTTAGCCTTCCTTACAATCTTCATTATCTCGGTGGGGTCCTTAGTGCACACCTTGTGCAAGGAAAAACGGGTCTCAAATTGGGATCGGAGGTCCGCCCATTCGTCTATACTGCCGGGTGGAAGACGATCGAACCATCCTCGGGCTCTTCCATCCAGGGTTTGTTGGAACATCCTGCACCATACAGGCATAGGCCATTCGGCTTGACCTACTGCTCCGGTGAACCGATTGAGATGATCTTGGGGGTCCGTCGACCCATCGTACAACTTGATGTGTGAAGGCATTTTATGCTTCGCCGCCGAAAACTCTATCAGCCGCCGTGTAAAGGGTGACTTCCTGATTTCCTTGAAAGGCTTTGCCAAATCTTCGTCTGTAACTTTGTCACCTGTTACGATTCCTTTCTTTTCCTTCACTACCTTGGTCCTCTCCTGGGTGTCTTCTTCGCCAAAGTCTAGACGTACCGGACGTACAGTGTTTTGCCTATTGTGCTCCTTGACCATGGACTTGAGAGCAGAGACATACTCTTCTATTTGTTCTCGAGTGATTGTAGGAGACTCGGTGTCTCCGCCTCCAGCACGGTTGACGGGAGGAGTTTCGAAATTCCTTCCTCCCGAACCCTCTGGACATTCGGAACCTGACATTCTATAGCCTTGGTAGATCGAATGCCGGTCCCACGGATGACGCCAATGTTTAAGTATTTTCTTGCGGGTAGAACTATTCTTCAAAATATCCTTCGGCCTTGATGTTGACAAGTCCTCCGGAAATCTGCTGAGAAAGTAAACGCGTTAGTCTCGCCCCGGGTGTGACCCCAGGACCAAACTCCGGCGTGAGAGTAAATATCGGAAGGCGAGATAATAAGTGTATTAATAAGTTAAGTACTGTGTGTAAAAGATTCATTACCCTTACTGTAGAAATTGCTCCTTTATATAGGAGACCTGTTTTTGTCCCCATCGGACGAGTCTAAACGTGATGGCGACACTTTTGAGCGGCAACTGGAACTTTGCCCTGTTTGGGTCTGTTCTCTGGTCTGCCATGACTTCTGCTCTTCTGTCACATACTACTAATACTAAAGTTGACTTTCTGATATAGGAGACGTGTTTTTGTCCAAAACTCCCCTAGCACAGTAATACCCACAAGTAAACGATTTTTTGAATTATAAAATACACAAAAGTGATTATTTTTAAGATGAATTTCATATCTCTTCATAATGTATAAAGTTTTTAAAGTATGTTTGTTTAAATATGAAATATCCAAATTTAAGGAGGGAATTTTTGTTTATTTTTTATTTTTTTTTTCTGTCAAAAAAGCATTCATAGATTTGGTTTTATACTAATGAATCGTATCTAAATGTCTTAAAGATGATTTTGTGCAGTGTGTCTTTAGCCTATGGAAGTGAAATCAATGAATCGACAAGGATATTGATCTGTCTACTATGTCGATTCAACAAAGTAAATTACATAGATTACACAAAAGTCAAATATGATCATATAGCACTGATTGATTTTCTCAATGTTATTTATGGTGGTGGCTAGCACCAACACATTCGTTAAAGTAGCTAAGTTATAAAAATGTATATCCTTAAAGTGTAAGGCCTCTCCGAACCATAACACAGGGTTAAACTTTTACACATTATCACGTCAGCTTTAACACACTCACCTTTAACTCAACTTTAACACATCCAACCATAACTCACCCTTAACTCACCTTTAAAGGGGGGCGAAAGTGATTTTTTTTTTTTTTTTTTTTTTTTTAATACACAAACTACCCTTAACGTAGCGTTAAAGGGTTAACTCACCCCCTTAACGCTGCGTTAACGCAGGTACCATTCAAAGGTTAACTCCCTTTTAACGCACCTTTTTGGAAGTTTAACTCCACTTTAACGCACCGTTAGGAGTGCTCTTGAAGTGAACAACTTTAACTCGATTTCATGTTTCAATTATTATGAAATGAACTATTGGGGTGACTCTTCAATAGCATATTCTAAAGGATGTCCTTTGAGTTTCACCAATAGAGACTCAGGAGCCCTTCACCTTACTCAAAGGTTCACCATGTTATACTTTATGAACAAAAACAAGTCACATATATCATCAAGATAATGTTTTTGAATATAATGATGTCGAGATTTTTTTTAATTACAACTGATGCTAGATGTACGTCAAGCATCATCAAACAACTACTCGTAAAAAGAAGAAGATATGCATGCTAGATGCATTCTTGATGTCTTAAACCTATAAAAAAAATATATATATAGAAAAAGAAAAAAGTTTACAAAAAGTCCTACAATCTATCTATAAATATCTTAACGCATATATAATGTTTGTAACTAGTAAACTAGAGGTCATAACTTATTTAGTTTTCACATCTTTCCTATTGAACCATTCATTTCGAGGGTGCTTGTCTAAGCTTATGTTTGGGTTTTAGATTGTATTTTATTAGCACTTTATGGCTTATGAAAAATAAGCTCATAAGCCAATTTTTAGTGTTTGTATTACCTTATTACAGTTAAAGAAATAAAATGATCGAAATATTACATGTATGCAAGTATGTTTATAATTGTAGCAATTATATAAAAGTTTTTTTGTTATAAAACTCCTTAAACAAAAACACACTCCTCTTCAAATAAAGTACAATTGTGGGCTCGTAAAACCTTCTCGAACACTCACGTTGAATGTTTTGCGACAATCTATGTTACGCCCATGAGTGATGGTCTAGGTCGTGGGAAGCGGACCAAGAAAGCACCAGGCTGACAGAATGAGTTTGTGATGGCTAGAATTTGTCAGTCATGTTTATCTATTTGTTTAGGAATGTCTTTGTGTCGTATTATGAAAGTGTCATTGTTTAGGAATGTCTTTGTATTCGACTTGTGTTACAAGTTAGGGTTATTGGGTATTTATACCGCGTTATTTTATTAATGAATGTTATGTTCTGTGAAGTAAATCTATGATCTTTTCTCCTTTTTTTTACGGAGCTCGCACACTCTATAGTGGTGCTACCCTGGTACGGTTTAGGGCGTATCAATCTATTTTTTTTTATTGGAAATAAAAGAGCTCAATTAGAAAATCAAGTTTTTTATTGGCTAATAAAAGTCTAAATTGAATTAGTTTGGTTAAACTTTTGAAAATTTGGTGGAGAAAAAAATGAAAACACACATAGACTTGTGACGCATTTTTTTTATTTAGACTTGGTACGGTTTAGGGTGTATCAATTGGTGCTTTCATCGTTCTCATGAACGAAAAAACGGTTCGATTATTGCTCAAACAACAGGCTGATGCGGCTAACCTGCTCGCGCAGCAGCAAGCTGCAGCTTTTCAGGAGCAGTTTGAGGTCTTAAGGGCTGAATTGCTAGCTACTCGGGGATTACTCTAGGCTCGTAATGGGGGAGGCGGTGATCACGGATCCTTGTTACCGCGGTCTATGTGGTTGGACGCTCCTAAATTTTCGGGAGTCGATCCAGATAGCTGGATTTTTGCCATCACATAATACTTCTCATTGCTTAATACTCCAGCCGATCAGCGTTTGCGAATTGTTGGTTTTAACTTGGAAGGTGCGGCTGAGGAGTGGTTTCGTTGGATGACAAGGAACGGTGTAATTACCGATTAGGATAGGTTCGTGGATAATGTTCGGAATCGGTTTGGGCCATCTAAATATGAAGACCCGCAGGGGGCTTTATCTAAGTTGTTACAAACCGGGACGGTCGAGGATGATCAACGCGAATTTGAAAAGCTCATGAATAGGGTTACGAATATTCCAGAATCCTTGCTCATATCTTTCTATATCTCTGGGCTTAAAATTAACTTACAATTCAAATCGTTGGTGTCAAAACCGACAACTCTGGGCGACGCGTTCTCATTAGCATGTATTACCGAAGCTCGATTGGCCGACCAAGCAGCTCCGGTGTCTATAGCAGCAACTAAATCTGCATCGACTTTTGGGAGTCAAAGGCAGTCGACTCCTCGTGTTGAGGGACCTTCAATATCAGTTTCTGTTCCCAAACCATCCTTGTTACCGACCCCTAATACTCCTTCCAAACCACTTGCTATTAAGTGGATATCTTCGGCGGAACGTCAAGAAAACCTCAATAAGGGATTGTGTTTTAATTGCGATAACCGTTGGGCGCGTGGCATAAATGCCCAAGCAAGTTTTTGTTGTTAATGACTGACGAGGAGGATGACTCGGGTACAAAAACGACGGATGGTGGTGATGACGCGGTCGAAAGTGGTGATATCTCAATCCTTAATTCACTCATTGGTCACGGCAGTCCGTGTTCTCTTCAACTTTAGGGAACGATTGGTAAGACGGATGTCCATGTGCTCATTGAAAACGGTAGCACACATAATTTTATTCGGCCTGATGAAGTCGAGAAGTTGTGTTTACCTATCCAACCGACAACAGTGTTCAAGGTCTACATTGGCAGTGGGGCTACTTTATTGTGTGAAAATGTTTTCTCGAATGTGAGTCTTCACATGCATGAAGTAACAATAGCGGTTGATTTATATGTGTTGCCAATGAAAGGGCCCGATGTGGTGTTAGGGATTCAATGGCTACAAAATTTAGGAAAGGTCACGCATGACTATGCGCAACAAACCATGGAATTCACTCTTCTTAATACCACCTATACGTTAAAGGGGGGAGAATCCTTGCGCATGAAGAAGATTAGTTTGCATCGGATGCAAGCACTGTTGGAACAAGATGAAGTCTATGACATATACGAAATTCATAGTTTACCATTAGAAGCAGACGGTGTCGACACAAACCTAGTAGCCGCGGCATCTGGACAGTTGGAGCTCAATCAGTTATTAGGGCGGTTTGATTCCCTTTTTCAGGTACCCACTTCTTGTCATCGAATTCATCTATTACCCGATACTAAGCCCGTGAATGTGCGACCTTACCGATGCCCACATTATCAAAAGGGAGAGATGGAAAAATTAGTTAATGAGATGTTAAGTCAGGGTATGATTCGTTTTAGTCAAAGCCCATTATCTTCGCCCATTTTACTTGTTAAAAGAAGGATGGGAGCTATCGTTTTTGTGTCGATTACCGAGCATTAAATGCGGTAACTGTTAAGGATAAATTTGCAATTCCAACGGTGGACGAGATGTTCGATGGACTTGGGGGTGCTAGTATTTTTACTAAGTTAGATTTGCGGGTCGGGTACCATCAAATTAGAGTGCATGAGAGAGATGTGTATAAGACAGTGTTTCGTACACATGATGGCCATTATGAGTTTTTGGTCATGCCATTCGGTTTAACCAATGCTCCCTCTACTTTCCAGGCAAATATGAATCGATTATTTTCTTCTTATTTGCGTAAATTTGTGATCGTTTTTTTGGATGACATCTTGGTTTATAGTGCCGCGTTTGTAGCCCATCTCGAGCATTTGGAATGTGTTTTTCAGCTTTTGCAGGAACACAAATTTTATTTAAAGCGATCCAAGTGTGTATTTGGAGCCGAGTCACTAGAGTATTTAGGTCATATCATCTCTCAACGCGGAGTAGAGATGGATCCCAATAAGATTCAGGCCGTTCGCGATTGGCCAAGGCCTACCACTCAACGACTGGTGAGAGGGTTTCTAGGGCTCATCGGGTATTATAGGCGATTTATTAAGGGGTACGCGACGTTGGCTGCACCATTAACTGATCTTTTGCGGAAGGAGGGATTTAAGTGGGGAGAACAAGAGGCGATTGCATTTGAGGAGCTTAAACATCAATTGTCTTCAACGCCTATTCTTAGTCTTCCAAAGTTTGATCAAATCTTTGTTGTGGAAGCCGATGCCTCAACCACGGGAATAGGGGCGGTTTTATTACAAAATAATCGTCCCATTAATTATTTCAGCCGTAAGTTGGGTCCTCGAATGTGTATGGCAGCTACATACCAAAAAGAGTTATTTGCTATCGTAGAGGCGGTTTATAAATGGCGTCAATATTTGGTAGGACAACGATTCATTATTCGGACTGATCATAAAAGTCTTAAGGAACTTATGCAACAAGTAATCCAGACTCCTATTCAGCATAAGTATGTCCGAAAGTTGATGGGGTTTGATTTCGTGGTCGAATATACGCAAGGAAGCGCGAATCAGGTTGCGGACGCTTTATCTCGTTTGTATGAGGATGAGGAGACGGTTACCGTCGCTTTTATGGCTATCAGTCAGCCCGTGGTGGGTTTGCTTGTTGATTTGAATAAGGAAAACGAGACATTGGAGGAATTGGTAAATTTGCATCGTCAAATCAAAGAAGGGAATGAGCCAGAGGGATTTCGAGAGAAGCAGGGGCTTGTGATTTTTCGCGACCGATACTATGTGGGGAAGGAATCAAGATTGAAGGTGTTATTGTTGCGTGAATTTCATGACACGCCTAGCGCTGGACATGGAGGGGTCAAGAAGATGTTGTAGGGTTATCATCATTGTTCTACTGGACGGGAATGCGTAAGTCGGTGGAGGATTATATCAAACAGTGTTTAATTTGCCAGAAAACTAAGTATTCAACTCAAGCATTAGGAGGCAACCTACAGCCCTTGCCTACACCGACTGCCGTTTGGGAGGATGTATCCATGGACTTCATGACCAGGCTACCAACCTCTAAGGGGTTAACGGTTATACTTGTCGTAGTGGATCGTTTTTCTAAGTATGCTCACTTTGGACCGTTGCCGACTAGCTTTAATGCACATAAGGTGGCGGAAGTTTTTTTAGACATCGTGGTAAAGCTTCATGGATTACCAAAAACCATTGTGTCGGATCGTGACCCTATCTTTATCAGTAAGTTCTGGATGCAATTGTTTACCCTTAGTGGTACACAACTGAACCATAGCACAAATTATCACCCGCAGACTGTAACATCCAGTAATTTTCCAAACCCTTTTCACTAGCCAAATATTTATTTTTGCATCACCTTAGTATTTCAACTTTATCCTAAACTTATTTGAACTTGAGAAACGTGAACGTTATCCCTTTATTATGTTAGCACAACCTAGAAAGCACGAAACGAATCGAATTTGCCAGATAAATTAACTCCGAGAAAGTTATGCATATTTATACTCGTTTTTACTAGAAAAATTATTTCGAGAACAATGGTGCAAGTTTCGTTATTTTTCGAGTCCATTTGGTACGTCATATGGGTCCCACAGTGACTATTGTAAAAGTTTCACAAACTTGTCACATATGCCCCTCCGCTCGAAGTTACACCGCACCCCCTCTACTTTATTTTGACCACCTTTAGTCCCCCACCCCATATAAAAACTATTTTATTTATTTATTTTCTCATAAAACACACACACAACATATATTCTCTCTCTCTCACCTCCACCTCATCGGATCTCCACCACCGGCCACCACCACCGTCCGTCGGCCGCCACCGTCGCCGAAAAATATTCTGGCCAAACCCCAAATTTTGCCAAAACGTAGATCAGGACACCCTTGTCCTTTCTGGAGCGTTTGAGGTAACGAGGAGCTCGTTTGATACCCGAACACCGTCACGCCACAACCACAGTCAACACCACCTGTTAGGAATATAAATATTCAGATGAAGGCTCGGTCACCCCGAGTATCTACTTAGCATTTATATAGCTCGTAGGCTTATTTATATTAGCTTAGTAATATTCATATTAGTATTAATAGTATTAGTCGTAGTTATATTTGTGGAGTGGGTCGGGGCTTTCTGTTGGGAATAAAATATTCAAGTCAAAGAGCCTGCCAAAGATGTTAAAGAGCCTGCTAGTTGATTTTGAAGTGTATGAAGATGTTCTACCAGTACCTTCTGGGTAGAAGGTACTGCTAGTTGATGAAGAGCCTGCCAAGCTTATGTCAAGTCGATTAGATATTTTGTAATAGATATTTAGTTGAATTATTAGTCTTTGTACATTGTTAACGTTATGTAGAAGTAGTTTAGTCTTCTGTGAACCACAGAAGAATATGGCAGAGTTGTACATTGGTAGTTGTATTTAATTGTAGGCGCCAATATAGTCAAAGTATAGTTTTATATTCAACCACTTGACAATCTTGTAATAAGATATCCTTATCTTATAAAAGGATATCTTAGTCACCACTTCATGCATGCATCTCTTCAACTATTAACCAAAACCAAACTATCTCTCAAGTAACTTAGTTACTTCAATTCACAAATCCTTTTACAATCTAAGATTCAAGATTACTTTGTAATCCCGGTGATATTTAGATCATCCGTATTATTTCATCAATAATATTGAATCGTTTTGTGTTAACCAAAGTTGTGTTCTTTGTTCATTGCATTCTCACGTTTATTCAAACTCACCACCTTGTGTTCTTTTAAGTGTGTTGTAGTAGATTCCGCATGCTAAACACATTCAATACATAAATATCTCAAACGAACAAAACCGTTCCACAAGTGGTATCAGAGCTAGGCTTGATATTTACTAATTTAAAAGAACAATGGATGTTGAACATATTCAAACAAATGTTGCAGCTAAACTTCCATTACTTAAGCAAAATGAGTTTGAAATGTGGCGACTAAGGGTAGAACAATACTTTCAAGTGCAGGACTATGCACTTTGGGAGATCATTGAACAAGGCAACTCATTTAAACCCTCAATCACCACTACAACAGTAAATGATGCTCTTGTAACACGAATGCAAGACCAACCATCAAATGCAGATGAAAGAATTCAGAAGAGAAATGATCTAAAGGCAAGGAGTATGTTACTGATGACTATTCCAAATGATCAGCTTCTGATCTTTAACAAATACAAAGATGCCAAAACCCTTTTTGAAGCTATTGTGGCTAGGTTTGGTGGTAATGATGCTACCAAGAAAACACAGAAAACACTTCTCAAACAACAATTTGAGAACTTCACAGCCACAACCAATGAGTCTTTGGACAGTATGTTCAATAGACTTCAGAAGCTTGCAAGTCAGTTAGCCATCCATGAAGTGATGATAACTCAAGAAGACCTAAACTCTAAATTTCTTAGGAGTTTACCTTCAGAATGGTCTATGCATGTCATTGTCTGGAAGAACAAGCCAGATATTGACCAGATGAGTCTCAATGATCTCTACAACAATTTCAAAATTGTAGAACATGATGTAAAGAAGACTACTGGGTCAAGTTCAGGAAATATGGCATTTGTTTCATCACCAAGCATCTCAAAGGCTGATAATGAAGAAAAAGGTGGCAGAGAAGAAGGTACTGCCAACACAACCTTTGGTACTGCTAGTACTTCTAGTAGTACCAAATCCATTTTAGATGAAACAATTGGGTGTGCTTTTCTTACATCTCAACACAATGGGTCCGTATTAACATTTGAAGATCTTCAAGAGATTCATCCTGATGATCTTGAAGTGATGGACATAAAGTGGCAACTTTCACTTTTAAGCATTAGAGCTAAGAAGTTGTTGATGAGGACTGGCAAGAAGATAATGATAAATGGAAATGAGCCTGCTGGCTATGATAAGTCAAAGGTGGAGTGTTACAACTGCCACATGAAAGGTCACTACTCTAGAGAGTGTAGAAGACCTAAGAAGCAGGATGAAAAGGGTAGAGGGTTTGACAACAGAAATAAAGAAAGCTTTGAGAAGAGAGGAAGCTTTGAAAGCAAGAGTAAGGTTGTTGAAGTTGCTGAGCCAAAAGCAATGGTTGCTATTGATGGCATGGGTTTTGATTGGAGTTTCATGGGTGAAGATGAGTCAACTTCTGATGAATTGGCTTTGATGGCATTCTCCACTCCTGAGGTACAAACTATCAAATGTTCTAATAATTGTGAATTTCTTAAAGAATTAGAACTTATAAGAAAATCTTATGATGCACAAACATTAGAACTCAGAAAAACCCAACAAACATTATTTGACCATAAGTGTGGTATGGCCAAACTAGAAAAACAAATCATTCACTATAGAGAAAATGAACTCACATTTTCTGATGCTAAAGCTGCTCTTAATAGACAAATATTTTTGAAAGATTCAGAAATAGAAATGGTAAGGACTGAGTGCACTAAAGTAACATTGGCTAGAGATAATATTCAACTGACTGTTACTAAATTAGAAATTGCTTCTGAATGTACTAGGAGCATAGTAGAGAATCAGATGAATAAGAGAATAAAATCAGGGATAGGATACAATGAATGTCCACCTCCTTATAGAGGAATTCCTTGTCCTCCAGGATCAGATCTTGCTGAATCAGGTTTGCATGAAGTCATTAACAAACCATTGGCTAAACCTGTAGTGATAAGTGAACCTTCTGAGAGTGCTAAGAATGCCCCACTCTCTAAGGTGCTCACTGAGAAGAGACCAGATGTCCTAATTATTGAAGATTGGGTATCTGATGATGATGAAGATGAGACTATTCCTATCAAAGGAATCAAAGTAGGACCAAACAGTCCTAAGAAAGTAGAAGTTAAAGCTAAGGCTAAAGCTGTTTTGAAAACAGTTGAAAGTTGTAAAAAATGTAATAACAAACCTAGGGGAAGCCAAAGAAATTGGAACAACCTTAAGTCACAACAACTAGGTGATGACTTTGTTATGTTCAATAAGGCTTGTTATTATTGTGGTAGCTTTAATCATCTTCATGCTTATTGTAATAAATGGGTTTCTGGGAGTAAATCAAAGTCTAAAACAAATGTTACTCACCCCAGAAAAAGTTTTGTTAAGTCTAACACCACAAATGTTAAACATACTGTTAGACAAAATAAGCCTGTTATTGCAAAACCAACTGATAAGGGTACAAGAAACACTTTCAAATGTGTACCAAAAGTTGTGAATAGTCCTATTCAAAAGAAATCTGTGGTCAAAACACAAATTTGGAAACCAAAAACCAAAGGTCCTGCTAGACCAAAAGGTCCTGCTAGATCACATGGTACTGCCAAAATTGGTATTGCCAAAATTGGTACTGATAGACAAAAGACCACAAAATGGATTAAAAGGGAAAGTGCTGTTAAGTCCTCAGCATGTTGGATTTGAAAACCAATCCAATCACAAGGTGCATCAACAATCCTGAAAAGATTTGATTTCATTGATGCAAGAGGCAAACCCAAGTCTGTCATGGCTTGGGTACCCCAAGGAAACTAATATGTTTATTCATGTGCAGGAACATTCATCTGATATTGGAGATCAAGGATATGTTGATAGTGGATGTTCAAGGCACATGACAGGCAACATGTCATTCCTCTCAGACTTCAAAACATTTGATGGAGGATATGTTACCTTTGGGGAGGAATAAAAGGAAAGATCACTGGTAAAGGTACTATCAAAACCAGTAAACTAGATTTTGAAAATGTGTATTTTGTGAAAGAACTTCAGTTTAATCTTCTTAGTGTCTCACAAATGTGTGACAAAAAGAACAATGTTCTATTTACTGACAATGAATGTATGGTTCTTTCTTCTGATTTTAAGATGCCTGATGAGAGTCAGATCCTTCTTAAAATTCCAAAAAGGAACAATATGTACAGTGTCAATTTAAAGAACATTGATCCTAAGGAGAGTCTAACTTGTTTGGTAGCAAAAGCCTCATTGGATGAATCTATGCTTTGGCATAGAAGGCTTGGTCATGTAAACTTTAAAACAATCAACACTATTGCAAAATATGATTTAGTAAGAGGTTTACCCAAAAAGATTTTCCAAAACGACCAAACCTGTGTTGACTGTCTAAAAGGCAAACAACATAGAGCTTCTTGTAAGCCCAAGACCCAAAACTCTATTTCTCAGGCTTTACATATGCTTCATATGGATCTCTTTGGTCCTACTAATGTGTGCAGCTTGAATGGAAAGAAATATTGTCTGGTTGTTACTGATGATTATAGCAGATTTTCATAGGTTTTCTTCTTAAGATCTAAACATGAAACTAGTGAGATACTTAAAACCTATATCACTGAGGTAGAAAACCAAACTGATAAGAAAGTCAAAGTCATCAGGTGTGACAATGGGACAGAGTTCAAGAATAGAGTTATGGATGACTTTTGCAAGGATAAAGGCATAAAAAGGGAATTTAGTGTAGCTAGAACCCCACAACAAAATGGAGTAGCAGAAAGAAAGAATAGAACACTTATAGAGGCTGCTAGAACTATGTTAGTAGACTCTAAGTTGCCTATTTCATTTTGGGCTGAAGCAGTTGGTACTGCTTGTTATGTACAAAACAGGGTTCTTGTGACAAACCCACATAGAAAGACACCTTATGAACTTTTCCTTGGCAGAAAACCATCTTTAAGTTTTATGAGACCTTTTGGTTGTCATGTCACTATTCTCAATACCAAAGATCATTTAGACAAGTTTGATGGAAAAGCAGATGTTGGCTATTTGATAGGGTATTCCTTGCAGAGTAAGGCCTATAGAGTGTTTAACACTTGCACTAGGCTAGTAGAAGAGAATCTTCACATAGAGTTTCAAGAGAAACTAACAAATGTGAAAGGAATTGGACCAGATTGGATGTTTGATATTGATAGGCTTTCAGAATCTATGAATTATGTGCCTGTTTCAGGTACAAATACTAATGATGATGCAGGTTTTGAAGATAATGTTGAAACTCCTAAAGATCAAGATTACATCTGGATGCCAATTTGGAAAAGTATGGATCTATCTTCAAGTCAAGAAGGACCTTCAAACACAACAAATGAAGGCAGTGAAGATGATCAAGGAACTCAGAATCAAGAGAATCAAGAAAGTGGTGCTAATGACAATGGTACTGCTAGTTCACCAGATGGTCCTGCTAGTTCAAGTATTGATACTGCTGAGCCATTGAATGTTCAAATAGATGATTCTTTACCAGAAGAAAGGGGGATTAGCAATCTTCCATCTACTTATGAAGTTCCTAAAACACCCAACACTAGAATTCTCAAAGATCACACAACTGATGATGTGATTGGAAGCATAAATTCTGGTGTTAGAACAAGATCTCAAGTTGGTTTATCTCAAGTCTTGTCTTCAGATGAAGAAGGGTTTATCTCCTCTATTTATGAAGAAAAGAATAATGATAATTCCAATATATGCCTGTTTTCATGTTTTCTATCTCAGGCTGAAACCAAAAACATAAACAAAGCTTTAGATGATGCAAGTTGGGTGGAAGCAATGCAAGAAGAGCTTCTCCAATTCAAGATTCAGAAGGTTTGGATATTGGTTGATTTACCCAAAGGTCATAGGGCAATTGGAACCAAATGGGTGTTCAGAAACAAGAAAGATGAAAGGGGTATTGTGATCAGAAACAAAGCTAGATTGGTAGCACAAGGATATACTCAAGAAGAAGGGGTAGATTATGAAGAAGTGTTTGCTCCAGTTGCAAGACTTGAAGCAATTAGGCTTTTCTTGGCCTATGCTTCATTCATAGGCTTCATTGTCTATCAAATGGATGTTAAGAGTGCATTTTTATATGGTGAAATTGAAGAACCAGTATATGTGTCTCAACCTCCAGGCTTCATTGATGCAGAGTATCCAGACAAAGTTTACAAGGTTACCAAGGCATTGTATGACCTACACCAAGCTCCTAGGGCATGGTATGAAACATTGGCTTGTTTTCTACTAGAAAGTGGATTCCAAAGAGGCAGGATTGATCCAACTTTGTTCATCAAAAGAACAAAGAAAGACATCTTGTTAGTGCAGATTTATGTTGATGACATAATCTTTGGATCAACAAACCAAGACTTGTGTGTAGAATTTGAAAAACTTATGCATAGTAAGTTTGAAATGAGTTCCATGGGGGAACTTACTTTCTTTTTGGGTCTCCAAGTGAAACAATCCAAAGAAGGCATATTTATCAGCCAAGATAAGTATGTAGCAGAGATCCTAAGGAAATTTAATTTTGCTGATTCTAAGGTTGCAAGTACACCAATGGATCCAGACAAAGGGCTACTCAAGGATGCTGAAGGAGAAGATATGGATTTGCACAATTATAGATCTATGATTGGGTCTTTGATGTATCTTACATCATCAAGACCAGATATCATGTTCTCAGTATGTGTATGTGCAAGGTTTCAAATACATCCCAAGATCTCTCATCTCACAGCAGTCAAAAGAATCTTTAGATATCTTAAGGGTCAACCTAGGTTGGGTCTTTGGTATCCAAGGGAATCATCTTTTGAATTGGTGGCTTATTCGGATAGTGACTATGCTGGTGCAACTCTAGACAGAAAATCCACAACTGGTGGATGTCAATTTCTTGGTTGCAGACTAATCTCTTGGCAATGCAAGAAACAAACAATGGTGGCCAATTCTACAACTGAAGCAGAATATGTTGCTGGTGCAAGTTGTTGTGGGCAAGTTCTTTGGATCCAAAATCAAATGCTTGACTATGGGTACAATTTTCTTAACACCATTATTTATATTGACAATAGCAGTACTATTTGTATCATTAAAAACCCAGTTCAACACTCAAAAACAAAACATATTGAAATCAGACACCATTTCATAAGGGATTGCAATGAGAAAAGGTTAATTCAAGTAGTTAAAATTGATTCTGAAAAGAATTATGCAGACCTTCTCACCAAAGCTTTTGATTTAGGTAGATTCAAATATCTTGTAGGAGGTATTGGAATGATAAATCTTTGAAAAACATGTGTTTTTGTTCATAAAATTAACTGGTATTGGCTTTTAAACATGGTACTGCTAGTTAGTCAAAAGGTCCTGTTAGTTCATAATTGGTCCTGCTGATATAAAATTGCTATGTTTTGTTCATATAAATGCTTGAATGTTTAAAATGCTATAGATCAAGTGCTTTGCACTTTGTTCTTTTGGTTTGCAACTAACACATTTCAGGTTGATAACAAAACAAGAGTTCTTCCAAACAAAAAGGAGCAACAAAAGTTATATTCATTTCAGGAGAGATAACAATCTCAGGGGAGGAATTGATAGCCCAGAATGGAAGAAAAACCAATTTATGAAAGGAAAGACAAGAGCATACAAGATGATGCAGAGTTGAAAAAGGAGAAAGTTCTATCTAGATCAAACTAAGAAAAGTTTCAACTCAAAGGCATGCTATTAGATGATTTCACTTGTTGAACCAATCATCCAAGATACACAGCATCATTGCCTTTTTAAATTTCCTCCATCCAAGGAAATTGCACCATCTTTAGGCCAATATGGCTTTTGGTATTCAGCTCACCAAGTTTTTACAAACTTAAGAGTTGGCTAGTCCTTAAGCAAACGGCTTTTGGTAAAGACAAATCAAATCCGTTGATGGTTGATAGTTTACCAAAAACTATATGGTTGTTAACTAACCATACTTAATTGTAAATAGTTAGCTAGTCCTTAAGCAAACGGCTTTTGGTAAAGACAAATCAAATCCGTTGATAGCTGGTAGTTTGCTAAAAACTATAAGGGATTTTTATAAAACTTTCAAAGGTACTGGTAGTTCAAAATTGGTACTGCTAGAGTAAAATGGTACTGCTAGATAGCCGTTGAGCCTGTCAGACAAAGTTTTCGCCGTTGGGCCTGGTAGTTAAAATTAGCCGTTGGGGTAGTTATGTAAATTACTGATGATAATATTATATTATATTTCACATATAAAAGATCTTTTTAACCGCCTTTTCAATTACTTATTATAATCTTTCTTATTGTCGGTTAAAAGTAATTCTCTCATATCTTCTTTCATCAGTCATTATCATAATTCACATACACCTTTCATCTTCTACCAGTACTACCAACAAATCCCACCATCATATTCAAAATTTTCATTATGGCTTCCACAGTTGTTCTAAACTTTGTCCAACGTCACAATCAGTTAGCATTTTTGGAGAAGTCAGAGGATAATGCCTCATTTCATCAAGTAGTGGACTTTTTAAATAACTCCTATATCAGGTTTGCTTTACTAGTCAATCCCACTATTTATAAAACTCAAATTTTGCAATTTTGGCAATCTGCTAAAATTAAAACTTCTGAAAATGGGGAACAAAGAATTAAGGCCAAAGTGGATGGTAAACATTTGACTCTTACTGAGTCATCCATAAGAAGACATCTTCATTTGGATGATTCTGATGGTATTAGTCAGTTACCAGATACTGAAATTTTTGAAAATTTACAAAGAATGGGGTATCATGCTGAGTCTAACAAACTCACTTTTCTGAAAAAGCATCTTACTCCACAATGGAGATTTTTGATTCACACAATCCTTCACTGTTTGAGCCAGAAGAAAACCTCTTGGGAGCAATTTAGTGGAAACATGGCTTCTGCTCTCATTTGCTTAGCTACAAACAGAAAATACAATTTTTCAAAACATATTTTTAAAGGATTGATTAAAAATGTGAAAAGTGAAACAAAGTTTTTGATGTATCCAAGATTTATTGGGTGCATCATTGCAAAATTAAAACATTTGTTACTTCCCACAGACTCAATTTATGACACACCAAAACTTTCTCACAAATTATTTTCAAATATGAGAATTGGTTTTAGAGGGGAAGACATTCCACTTTTTGATGAAATGTTACCACAACATCCAGAAGAACCAACACCATCAGCTGAAACACAATCATCTAGTTCTTCACATGGTTACATTTCACCAACACATCAAACATCACCAATACCATCTCCAGTACCATCACCAACACCACCAACATCATCACATCATGTATCACAACCCCAATCACCTCAGACAATGCAAGAACTAAAGGAGAAGGTGAAGATCTTAGAAGAAGCTCTTAAAAGTCAAAACAAGAAGTTTTCTGAGATCAACATCAAATTAGTAAAGAGGGTAAAGAAATTGGAGGATAAAGTGAAGAAGTTGAAGGGTAAAAGATCTGCAAAGGCTGTTTTATCTAGTTCTTCAAAGTCAGATGATGATAGGATAGGTCACTCTTCCAAAAAGGGGAGGATGGATAGTGCTGAAGATGAGGAAGAGGCTCAATTTGAATTCCATGATGGAACTCAAGTTTATGATGAAGAGCCTGTTGGAGCAGGGCAAGAGCCTGCTAGGCCAGGAGAAGAGCCTGCTAGGATAGAAAGGCTATTGGCTATGGGGTACAAAGGGTCTGCTGAGAAAGTGTACAAAAGAAAGAGGGATTTAGAGCCTCAAGGAAATTTGTTTGTTCAGGGGAGGATTTTTGCTGCTGATGAGCAATCTTCTGCTCCATCACAAGTACCAACTCCAAAGGATAAGGGCAAAAGCATTATGATTGAAGATGAGCTAAAGTCCAAGAAGTTGAAAAGAACTCAACAAATTCAGATGGCTTTAGGAGAAGAAGAGGCCAAAAGAGTTCATGAAGAAGAGCTAAGAGCTATTGAAGCTTCAAGAATGCTTGAAGTAATGAAAGAGCAGAAAGATGCTAAAGATGCTGCTCAGACTCTTCTTGATACTCAAATTGCTCAAGAAATCTTTGATGCTCAGATGCTATGGATTATCAATAATGATCCAATTGTGAAAGGTCAAGCAGCAATTATAGTAAATGACAAGAATCTCAATTCTGATGAGAAAACAGAAGCACTTGAATCTTTCATCAACAAGAAATATAAAGAAGCAGCTTTGGCTGAAATTTTTGAGAAGATGAAGGAAAGTCAGAAGAGAGGTTTTATGGTAGGACAAGCTCAGAAAGATCAGGTGATTTTTATGAAGAGATTTCTGAAAGGTCAAGCAAATTGGACTGATTATCAACTTAAGAAGAAATCTGCTGATGAAATCTTCTTCCTGTATCTTCAAGCCTACAAAAGTCTTTACTACAATGTTCCATCTGATGTACACTCCTCAATGAAGAAGAAGGATGCTCAGAAGAAAGAAGTAGCAAAATTGGACACAGAGCAAGTAAGTAAAATGTTGATTACTTTGCCTACTATCATACATGCTGATCCAATTAGCTGTAGACGACCTTTTATTGATTGGGAGATCAACCATGATAGATTAGGAAAATCATGGAAAATAACAAGGGTTGGGGGACAGTTTGCTATCTTTAAGAATTTTGAAAATTTAGTTAGAGCATGTGACAGAGCAGATTTGGAAGAATTGTGGAATCTAGTGCAGATTAGGCTAGACACAACTTCTAGTTCAGATGCTAAGGAACAGGAACTATGGGTAGAATTCAATAGGATGTTTGATCCTGAACCCAAAGATGTTCATTGGAAATTTCCCTATTATGATCCTTCAACAACTTGGGAATTTCTAAGCCATAGCAATATTCATCACCTTTTCACACAGAGTGGGATAGAACTCTTTATGTTGGCTGAGAAAGAGTATCCACTTAGTTATGAAGTGCTTAAAACAATGATCTCCAAGAGATTAAGGTGTGACAAAGATGATGAGAACTCAGAAATTGTTCAGAGTTTGCTGAGGAGCATATCTGAGCAATATGAAAGAAAAAGAAAGAACAGAGAATGAAGGTTTTTGGAAGAGTTCCCTCAAATCCTCAAGGTATGTATTTTATTCATCAGAAACTTGTGTATTTTAATGGAAATAACAAGTTTAGGGGAGGATTGTTGGGAATAAAATGTTCAAGTCAAAGAGCCTGCCAAAGATGTTAAAGAGCCTGCTAGTTGATTTTGAAGTGTATGAAGATGTTCTACCAGTACCTTCTGGGTAGAAGGTACTGCTAGTTGATGAAGAGCCTGCCAAGCTTATGTCAAGTCGATTAGATATTTTGTAATAGATATTTAGTTGAATTATTAGTCTTTGTACATTGTTATACGTTATGTAGAAGTAGTTTAGTCTTCTGTGAACCACAGAAGAATATGGCAGAGTTGTACATTGGTAGTTGTATTTAATTGTAGGCGCCAATATAGTCAAAGTATAGTTTTATATTCAACCACTTGACAATCTTGTAATAAGATATCCTTATCTTATAAAAGGATATCTTAGTCACCACTTCATGCATGCATCTCTTCAACTATTAACCAAAACCAAACTATCTCTCAAGTAACTTAGTTACTTCAATTCACAAATCCTTTTACAATCTAAGATTCAAGATTACTTTGTAATCCCGGTGATATTTAGATCATCCGTATTATTTCATCAATAATATTGAATCGTTTTGTGTTAACCAAAGTTGTGTTCTTTGTTCATTGCATTCTCACGTTTATTCAAACTCACCACCTTGTGTTCTTTTAAGTGTGTTGTAGTAGATTCCGCATGCTAAACACATTCAATACATAAATATCTCAAACGAACAAAACCGTTCCACACTTTCTCCACTGTCAGCTCACTTCACAGCCCACTAGGGGCACTATTATTAGGAAGTATAAAAGCCCTTCCCACACAAGGGAAGGGTGGAACTCTTGTATTATTTCACACATAGTAATCTAACTTTCCAGGTTTTCTCTCAAGGTTCCCTCTCTCTCTAACTTCTCTCTAAAACTTCAACCATGGATCTAATCTTCCATGAACCAAGACCACCCGAATCATCCACAATAATCAACATGTTTCGATCCTACAATTGGTACCAGAGCCAAGGTTGTTAGTTGTGTTGATTTTTGTGGTTCGACTCACCCTTTTAAGCTGCTATTTGTAACTGTTTCCAGGTTGTGATATTTGGTTGACTATTGTGGTTAGTATATTGTGGTTATGCTGTTTTTTTTTAACAATTTTTACATCAGGAAATTCTTTTTGACTTATGTGGTATTTCTGTCCAAATATGGTCCAAACAGTCTGTTATGATTTCCGTTTCACAAATCTGCTTATTTGGTATCTCTGTCCAAGTTATCAGTTTTTTGTGTGTCTCATCTTTAGAGATTTTTTTGGTTGAACAACACATGAAAAAGTGGTCAATAGGTACAACACATATCTGGGTGAACATTGTTCTTAGTGGCGTTTTGATGAAAAAGAAATCCCAGATCCGGTTCTTCTGGGAAAATACGAAAATGTGAGCAGCAGTTTGATGAAGGAGGAATGATGTTCTTGGATGCGGTTTGTGTATAATTTTTGGATGGTGTTTGGCTGTTTGCCAAAAATGGATAATGGGGACAAAATGGGTGATAGTGACAGCTTTGACTGGTCAAAGACGCGGTTTGTCTATATGCTCACAAACTCGGTTTGTCTGTATAATCACGAACTCGGTTTGTCTATATGCTCACGAACTCGGTTTGTGTATATAAAGTGTACGCGGTTTGTCTGTATAATCATGAACTCGGTTTGTCTGTATAATCACGAACTCGGTTTGTCTATATGCTCACGAACTCGGTTTGTGTATATAAGGTGTACGCGGTTTGTCTGTCACTCGGTCAAACGGTCAAATACTCATATGTGGTCAACGAGTTATCAAAATGAAAAAGTAAGGAGATGAAGCAGATTAACTAACTATGAATACTAAACCTAACTTAATCACAGTCTCTTTGAACCTCAGCCACAACCAATCCAAAACAAAACCATCCCATTCACAACATCAAACGACACAACATCTAATCTAAACCACAATCGACACTTCATATCTCAACTATGACTCGAAGAGAATAAGTAATGAATATCAAGTGATCTCAGTTTATTTCATTTCGCATAACTCAAAGTATTATCAAACCTTTAAAGGTCGATCAAATCGAAAGAAAGATAATCATCATAGATTTGTGATGAGTTTATACTCATTTTCTTTTATCCGAATAAATCGTCAAGAAAAGGTCTATAACATTTTTTTTTGTTATCACCTTTCTTGCTATTCGGTTCAATTAATACAACAACATCATTGATCTATTGAAGCTATTATGGAAGCATTGCTTCGTTTATATCCGAAGTTAAAAGATAGACATATAACAATTATGTTATTGTCTATCTTTGATTCGATTCAATGTAACACAAACAAAACAAATAACCTACCGTGACCCTCCAAAGGATCTTGAAATCTTTAATTGCTTTCTTGACTCGATTGGTGCTGAAACTTTCATCTAGGTATCGGTGTGGTTGTGCCTGCGTTTGTATTTAATTCGGATTAAACATGTGAGATTCGATTGATAGATGATGATGATGTGATGAGATTCTTGAAGGTGAGTGGATACTGAGATGAGTTTAGATCGTGATCTAAGGGTTTGGGTTGCTGCGGGTTCTACAAGAAAGAGAAGGGGGCGGATTAGTTTTTAGAATGGGATTAGGGTTAAGAGAAGTTAAAGGAGTAAGTGTTAAATACCCGTGTGATTAGGGTAGGACAAGTGGGCCGTGAATTGATTGAAAAGTGGGCCGTGAATTTGTTTGAGGGCTTAATATGATCTGGTATTGAACATGGTAGGATTTGGTATCACATTCATCAAGATTCTTGGGTTTGGATTAACACTTTGTGTTTGGGCCGTGAATTGTTTGGTGTCTGAATCACATTCACATTCTAAGTAGTAGGTTCACACTCTAAGTAGAAGGTTCATTTCTTGGTATTCTTATGACTGAGGAGACGTGTTAATTGATTAACTCTTTGTGTTTAAAAATAATTAACAAATGTATTCTTTGTACATGGTGTTAATTTATTTTTGCCAAATTGTTGACTAAAAGGAATGCTATTTTGGTCATTATTCTCTCGAGGATACACACGTCACGGCTGGTTATTTGGGTATATGAATGTCGATGTGATTTCTGAACTGTGGATCTGGCAGCATTTTTCTATTAGTGCCTACGACTTGAGTGAGCCTGCAATTTGATCTTTCCAATTTGTGTTATAGCTGACAAATAACGATTTGGTTAAATGCGAATTGACAAGTTGCTACTTGACTTGTTGCGACTTGACTGATTGCGATTTGACTTGTTGCGATTAGACAAACTGCGACTTGACTTGTTGCGATTTGATCAAGTTGAGATTTGACTTTTTTGACTTGAATTTTAAAGATTAGTATTGCAATTCACTCTTAGTTGTTCTTGTTGATTTTACGGTTTCTCTTGTAGGTTTTAGAAAATCCCGTGAAAGATTCAATTTCTCGGTTTAAATCTCAAGAGCTGTAAAATCCCGTGAAATCAATTTTGGACAAGTAGGCTGGACTTGGATATAGACATGATAAAACTTACGGGGCTTGACTATATTTTCGGGATAAGTTTGTGCTTCGAGATCGGCAGGAATTGGGAAATTATGGTGACTTGGTTGGTTTGTTAATTCACGGGTTGGTATACTTAGTGTCACAAACATCTCGGGTGGATGGATGCACGATGTTTGATGACCCTTGCTCGAGCATATTTAGGGTGATTAGACTTGGATGTTCAAGAAGTGGATATATACAATAAAGGATGGAAGGTTGGGTATATATCACTACCTATATTTAAAGGAGTTACGTTGTTGTGCTCAATATAGGTTCTAAATCACAATTGCAATTTAAGGTGATTAGACTTGGATGTTCACGAAGTGGATATATACAATTAAGGATGGAAGGTTGGGTATATATCACTACCTATATTTAAAGGAGTTACGTTGTTGTGCTCAATATAGGTTCTAAATCATAATTTAGTGCAAGTTTAAGTCGCGGACTTGTTCTTTATCAAGCTTCATCAAGTGATTGTTGTTTCTCAAGCTTCTAATGGGATTGTTGTTCAAGATCTTCTCAAGAGGTAGTCAGGCTTAAAGACAAGAGGTGATTTGTTTGGAGACATGTTTTAACCTTTTACTCACTTTAAAGTCATATGCATTTCATCAAGCGGTTTTGGCATATTACGAGCTTCAATGAATTGTTAATCTACTAAACCATTGATGATGAGGAAAGCAAGGGGTTACTACAAGAGAGTCTTAATCACCATCTTCGTTGCAGTAGTTTCATTTGTCTCTTTCCATGTTTTGTGCCTGACAAATTCACAAACATCACGGACTCTCAGCTTTGGCAAAAAGGTCATTACATGTCCTTTTTGAGGGGGAGAATTATCGCAAGTTTCCTAGAAGTTCTGTCTCCAGCGATGTGAATGTTAGCGGTTCCGGTTACAGCGGGTCAGATCGTATCGGTTCAGTCTCCAGCGGTTTGAATCTTAGCAGTTTCGGTTACAGCGGGTCAGATCATAGCGATTCAGGATTCAGTGGTTCAGTCTATAGCAGTTTGATACTTACTATTGTGCAGTTAGTTCTTGAATTTATTTCTCAGATAAATCTTAAGAACTGTAAAATCCTGTACACAGTACGACACCTATTCCACATCCAAGTAGCTGGGTCAGACAGCTTTGTTTGATAGGACTGACTATGAGCCTTGGGCACTTCTAAGAATTAGCGCATGTTTCTTCTCTTTTTGGCTAGTCAACAGCACAAGATGATCACGAAGTTAATCATGTATTCTTTATTTGTGATTGAAGTTAAATTCCACGAAGGTGTCTACTTATTTTATCTTGAAGTCGGGGTTGGTTGGATGCATGACCTTCAATGATAACTTGCTCGTGCGTAAAAATTTAAGTTGAAGACTTGGGTTATCTAGTTACCAGCAGTCGGGGTAACTATCACTTAAGAGTTATTGGAGTACTTAGTGTCACACGTCAATGACGATGTCGATAATCGCAAGAGGTGTTAATGTCTCATACTTTGGTTGGGTATTGAGCACTTAGAGATTTGCTTGGAGCATTAATTCTCTACACCGTTCTTCCAACATTAGTGCAAGCTTAAGTAACAAATTTGGGGACTTCTACTTCAGTTTTCAGTATTGGTATATCGGGTTTTCTTCATCGAGTGGTCACTAATCTATGTACAAGGTTGGTTAGTTGGCCAAAGGTTTTAAAAGTTGTGATGTGATCTGTAATCTTTACAAGATATTCTTTACCCAAACTGATGTTCACCAAAATCAAAATCAGTCATGCCACATTCAATCTGTTACTGCCTCACGGTTTCTTCTTGATTTTGTAAAATCCCGAGAAAGAACTTATTTCTCGGTTTAAATCATAGATTTGTAAAATCCCGTGATGATGGACTATGCGCTCTTAACCATGATCGGGTTAAAACCATTATCAAAGTTCAGTTAAAGCATCATAAAGGGCTAGATTTGGGCATTAACCACAAGACGTGACTACGACGTTAATTCATTATTATTTATTTGAGGCTGAAGTGAAATTTCATGGATGCGTGTACTTAGTATCTGAAGATATCGGGGAGGTTGGATGAAGATTCTTCGAGATCCTTGTTCGAGCTTTCAATACAATGACGAGGACTTGGATATCTAGTTATTTTGTCTTTCTCTCTATTACAAAATAACTATCACTTTAAGGAGTCACGTTGTAGTGCTCAGTGTCACACGAAGATGTGGATATCCAAGAGGTGATGTACGTCTCATACTTGATGGTTGGTTGGTTGAAGAGTATAGAGTACTTAGGGATTCGATGTTGCACGAAGTCTCTACACCGCTCTTTGTCACGCATTAGTATAAGTTTAAGTCACAAGTTCGGGTTATATTACTTCAGTATCAAGTTCATCATATTGGGTTTTCTCCATCAGTGGTCACGACATCAAGCCGACAGAATGATAATGGGGTTGGTAACGAGTTAGATGAGAGAAGAAGTAAAGAGAGAGAAATGACGTCTGTACACTTCAGTGCAGGCCTCGCTCTTCATCATAATGACGTCTGTACACTTCAGTGCAGGCCTCGTTCTTCATCATATGACGTCTGTACAAGTCAGTGCAGGCCTCGTTCATCAAAGAAAAGAAAAGTGTACGCTTGAGTGCACTTTATCTTCAAAAGAAGAGGAATCTTCTTATTTATGGCCATTCTCATCAACAAGTTTTATGCTCTTTCCGTGCTTATTCAGTCTTCAAGTGGATCGGCGCATATTGGAGTATATTTTTATTCACGTATTCAACCAAAAATTGCAGTTGACAGACATATGCAATTTTTGAGGGGGGGGGGGGAAAGGGTGAATAAACGACATGTCAGTCTTCAAGAACCGTCAAGTGGAGCTACTTACCGTTGATGGTATTCATATTCACTAGTTCAATCATCAAAAATTGCAGTTGGCAGGCATATGCAATTTTTGAGGGGGGGAAAGGGTGAATATTAATCTACATGTTAGTTGATGATTGAGAAATGGTCATACGACTCCTAAATACGTCAGTTCAGGAGTCGTGCAAACCATGGTTCTCCAACACTACTTCTTCCTTCGTCTTTCAAGGTGTTGAAGAACATGGTCATGGAATGCTAATCGACATTGTCTCACGGGTTGGTACAATCAGCAACAATGGGCTTCTTGTTAATGCTTCATGTACACGTCATTAGGCTACATGTACACATCATGATGATGATTCCGATTAATCGTAACCATCATGGGGGAGAGAAATGTGTACACCAAGGACGCACAACAGGTTCACGTGATCGGGCTTAATCATATATTTCGGTGTTGAGAACCGCAGAGATGATCAGTGGTTCAACTTGTTACCTTGGTATTTACGTTTCACTGTTACATCATGGGCTGATTAATCGTAACCATCAGGGGAGAGAGAATGTGTACATCAAGGACGCACAACAGGTTCACGTGATCAGGGCTTAATATCCAAGAATGGATACATACTATAGATGATCAGTGGTTCAACTTGTTACTTTGGTGTTATACTTAAGACTGAAGAAGGTCGAGTCGTCAGTCTATTCTACATTCTCTGTTGGGAGTTATCATCTCATGTGTATGCTGCGGGCTGATGGGTTACATGTAAGGTTACTGGAAGGCATTGGGTGAGATGAAGATGATTGGTATTCTGTTCCTCCACATTGGGCAATCTTGAAGAAGGTCGAGTCTACAGTCTTCTCTACATTCAAAAATGTTGAGCTCTTTTCTTACAACTTGATATTTAACTTAATCCCATGACAGTTCTTGTTTGATGAGTTGTGGAGTTAAGTTAGGTTCAAGTTGTTTTGTAGTTTAAGGTTAGGTCCAACTTGATTTTAACCTAATCTCATGACAGTTCTTATTTGATGAGTTGTGAGGTTAAGCTGAAATCAAGTTGTTACTGGGCTTAAATTTGTGGTTTAGCTTAACCTCATGACAGTTCTTGTTTGATGAGTTGTGGGGTTAAGCTAGATTTCAGTTGAGGCTCAACTTAAACTACCGAAAAGATGCCTAAGGTTTTTGACGGCGTCACTCAAGGACGGGAGTGTTAGAAGATTAAAGACGGCATGCATTTGGTTATCTAAAGACTTCTTCATATTTCGGGCGTTCATCCAAAGTCTTCTTCCTATTATGGGTGTTCATCAGAAAGGTTGTCAGATTGGGGGAGAGCACTAATTAGGGGAGAGTGAAAAGCCAGAATCAATCCCTATTTAAAAGTGCTCACATTGCTCTTCAGCAAGTCAAGTGATGAATGCGGAAAAGATTCAAAATGCTGAGGAGTAATGGTTTCTGGTTCGTATCCTTGTATATATTTTGCTTCTTACATTCTTTTTCATACCTTATACATTTTTGTAAATAGATATATAGAAATCTTGCTAATTGTAAATAGAGAAACGAAAAATCAGAAAAACCATAAAAATTTAAAAAATTAGAAAAGACCAAAAATAGTTTCACCTAGGCATGTCTTCTGTTTATCGATAACATTTACGGACTTAGAAATGTCATTCAATAATGGCACGGGTCTTTAAATGAAGCTCGAGCAGAAGTTAAAATGGATTGTTAAAACATGTCTAAATGGCTTGCTATTACTTTAGATAGCAACCCGCGCTTCATATTGGGGAAAGAACGTCGCCAAAAAGACGGCTGTTCCTCCAACTGGGTGATGTTCACCTGGGCATGGATTACTTCATATCCATGTTTCCTAATTTGATGTACGTTTCAGTGCATCATTTCTTGTAAAAGAAGAGAAATCTTCTTAGTATAACAAATAGTTTTCATTCTATGATTCTTCTGAAAATTATTTGTGAGACACTTGGTGAATATGTGTTGTATGAAATTTGTTTATACTTGGATTATGCATAAAATTTGTCACTCAATCAACGACTACAAAACCTCATGACAGTTCTTGTTTGATGAGTTGTGGGGTTAAGCTTGATTTTAGTTGAGGCTCAACTAGAATACGGGTCATTGATTGAGGGGGAGAGTGAATTCAAATTTTATATCATCAAATGGGTTTTTTGATTAATTCATGACTCTTAGAAAAGGTTTTGCAGTTAATGGGGTATTTGTTGAAGAGGATATTGCTTAAATATATCAAATGACCAAGTGTGTTAGTTGCTAGAAAGTTTAGGACATTATGTGCAATTTGCTTGTAGTATCTTAGCTTCATATAACTAGAAGGTTCATTTGTATCTCTTTGGAATCCTCGTTTAATCCCCTAGATACATTAAAACTCAAAATCTGAAAGAAGTTAGAAAACCTGATGTGTTTGATGTTCTTGAATGCTCCACTGACATTTGTATGAACTAAGTGAATGAGTTTCAAATGTTTTTTGTCTCTGCTGCTTAATTGTTGTTGATATTGTGCATATGTTCTCAGGATTCGCTTAGGTAGATTGCTATTATGTTAGAATCATGTTCCTAAGATCCTGAATTAAATATTGAAATCTGTGTGAATTGCCATGTTCATGATTGCTATTTGCTCTTCATGCTAGATAGTGGTTTGACGTAGTTCCTGATTGGGGTTTGATTATAAGATGAACTTGGTTTATAATGTGGCAAGCTGCTGAAGGGTAGCTATTTAGGAATAGTGTATCTGTATGTATGTATATCTGTGTTGATATTCTTATGCAGATTCCATAGCCAAAATGAATGTACCAGTTCCCATTCTAACCATTTGATCAGACGATCAAACTCTATTGATTGGCTCGAAATTCACCTCAACAACAACGTCGGCAACAACAACAACAACAACACTTTCACCACCGCCACCACCATTCATCTATGTTGGTCTCGCCAAGTGGGGATCAATGACATTTGCGAAAGATTTGTTGGTGGATGGATAATTGATGTTGACTACTAACTCAGAAAAGCGGGTGATTACATCATCTGCGCAAAAAAGGTCAATATCATTTGTGTCATAATTGTCGAATTGTGCATAATAAGCAGTGAATCTCCCTCTTAGTTTAAGGGGGAGCATAGTATGTTCCATTATCAGAATATATTAAATCGGACACATTTTCTCCCACATTTTTTCTAACTTATTTAAATCAATTGGGATCACAAATCTCAAATGGTTTGAAATTTTTGATCGGGGGAGAGAATGTGATTTAAATATGAAATCTGATAAAATGTGATGATTTGAACATATATGCAAGCTCTCCCGTATGTGTTAAACCATTTTATATATCAATGCACATATTGAGGGGGAGCAAAATGTTTTGGACGTGAAAGTAAGCTCTCCAGTAAGTGATAAACTCTTTTGTATACCAATGCACTTATTGAGGGGGAGCAAAGGATTTGGCATGCATCTTATGTGAGCAAGGCTCAGACTTCACCAATGAATTGACGATAGCTAAAGTCAGTAGTCGAAAGGACATGTCCTGGACGGGTAATAATTTCAAGCCAGTTTATCTGGTGATGTAAGCGTGTCTCGCAAAGGACGTGTCTGAGTAGAATGTACCGATTTCGAGTGACTTTCCTTGAATGTGATCTGGACGGGTAATAATTTCAAGCTAGTTTACTAGTGATGTAAGCGTGTCTCGCGATGATCATGTTCTTGGAAAATCAATCAATTCAAAAAGTGCGAGCTTCACCTGACATGTGCAAATTTATAAAACAATCATTTGAGCACATTGTGAGGACCTCTTGTTTGATACACGGTTAAGGTGGTTAAACCTTGTGTCTTTGTGTATAAGATATATTGAGTTAATATGATTAAGTATGCGGAATTTACTTAACCACACTTAGAAGGTTATGTATGTTATGGAAATGGAAGAATTATATTTGTTACTTAACAATGAACAAAGAAAGTATTTCACTAAACGATTCAATATTATTCCAAATAATACGAGTGATCTGTGTGTTTTTTCACTAGGGTTACAAAAACCTTGAATCTTATACTTCTAGATTTGTAATATGTTATTTTTGTTTGTTCTATGTCTTAACAGATATTCACACACATATTCACTAGACTAAGATCTCTTTTATAGTTGCAAAAGATCTTTACAAATTGCTTAAAAGTCTTGACCGACTTACTTGTTTAACTTATTCATATTGGTGTCAGTACATAAGATACAACATGTATCTATGTATACAACTTGTTAACTAAGCACATGGAGTAAGATATTATCTACCGTATATGTTTGACCAAAATACAATAAATATCTTTTCGATCTTATCCTATGAGTCACTGATCAGCAGTACCTTCAACTTGAACTAGCAGTACCTTCTTGCTCTAGCAGTACCTTCATGTACTAGCAGTACCTTGATCATGAACTAGCAGTACCTTCGACTTAGAGTAAATTCTAATACTCTAACTTCAGAATATTTAATTCCCAACAATCCTCCCCTAAACATGTGAATCAATTCAAACATGTTTTCTGAATTAAATGAGGACTTGTGAAGATCTTTCAAACACTTCATGAATCTGAACTATTCTTCTATTCTGAACTCATCTGCTTTGTTCTTCTTTGACTTCAGCAATTCAAAACATTGTACCAAAAGATGGTGCAATTTCCTTGGATGGAGGAATTGTAAGAGGCAATGATTTCAACAAGTGAAATCATCTATCAGCATGCCTTTGCAAGTGATAAACAAACATAATGAACTGAAATTGAAACTTTCCTTCGTTTGATCTAGATAGAACTTTCTCCTTTAGAAATGCTTCATCCCTTCTAGATATTTGATCTATTCTAATCATTTTCAACCTCTACATCATCATCTTGTATGCTCTTGTCTTCTCCTTCCATATATTGGTTTATTCTTCCTTTTCTGGGAAATTATTTCCTTCTCTGAGATTATAACCTCCCCTGAAGCAAATAACTTTTGTTTCCTCCCCTTGTTTGGAAGATCTCACTATGTACTAAAGAACTTCTCTTCATATCACCTGATCTATCAGTTTGAACTTATTTTCAGACAATATTGTACATGAAGCCATCAATTCCTTAAGAGTTTAAGTTGCTGTCCTCATCACTTCTAGGTGTGTTAACTCCTATGAGAGGTGAATCAGTGAACATTTTGATTCATAGTCCATAAATGAATGGTTTTTCTGAATCCTTGAAAATCCTTTTAAGAAATCATTTAACTTAGTAGTATGTTCATGATTTTGAGAATTGAAAAATCATACTACTTCCAACCATTTTGAAGAAATCAAGTGAATAACAGTCACCTAATCAAAATTTCGGTTTAAAATAACCTCTGGTTGTGTGAGAACCAATGTATTTCAGTTATCACTAACTGCCTGTGAAAAGATAAATCTATTCAAAAGATTTTCTTGACAGGGTTTCCAGCTCATAGTAATTGTTACCTCCAACACAAGTGTTAGATTCACTTTTACTAGCTGTTATTTCTATCAGATGTCCTTAGACTAACTCATTATACTTGAAAGTATAAAATGATAGAAAGTGAGTTGTATCAGTTACTATCTGATCAACTAAGTCATCAATTCAATTGTGAAATATCATAACTAGATTTCAAGAAAGAAGTTTTAAGGAGGTTTAATTCCTAAACTCAGTCCATCATAAATCTACTATGGTCAGCAATTTGATAAGAATTCTGCTGTTCCCATTTCACTTGAGATATCCTTTGTGTTCACATATTCATACCTGAAATAGTTAGTCTAAAACCAAAAGAACAATGTACAAAGTACTTGTCTTGCATTAGAATAGTCATAAAACCAACTGTATGAATAACACAATTCAAATTTTGATATAGCAGTACCTTATAAATCCAGCAGTACTTTTAAAAATTTATGTACAAAAACACATCATATTGAAAATTTAAAGATTAAGCATTCCAATACTTGCTATTAAGTACTGAAACCTTGAAACATCAAAAGCTTTAGTTAACAGATCTGCAAAATTATGCTCTGAAGCAATTTTAAGAACTTGAATTAATCTTTTCTCATTGCAATCTCTTATAAAGTGATGCCTAATTTCAATGTGTTTTGTTTTAGAGTGTTGTACCGGATTTTTAATAATACAAATTGTACTACTATTATGAATATAAATAACAGTGTTTAAGAAATTGTACCCATAATCAAGAAGTTGGTTTTGAAGCCATAGAACTTGACTAGAGCAACTTGCAGCAGCTATATATTCAGCTTCAGTTGTTGAATTTGCCACACTTGTTTGCTTCTTACACTGCCATGAGACAAGTCTACACCCAAGGAATTGACATCCTCCAGTTGTTGACTTTCTGTCTAAGCTAGCACCAGCATAATCACTATCCGAATATGCTACCAAATCAAAAGGAGATTCTCTAGAATACCATATACCCAACCTTGGTTGACCTTTAAGATATCTAAAAATTCTCTTGACTGCAGTTAAATGAGAAACCTTTGGAGTAACTTGAAATCTTGCACAGACACAAACAGAAAACTTGATATCAGGTCTAGATGATGTAAGATACATCAAGGAGCCTATCATAGATCTGTAACTGTGTACATCTACATTTTCTCCATCTTCATCTTTCAGAAGGTGCTTCTCTGAGTCCATTGGTGTGCTTGCTATTTTTGAATCAGCAAATTGAAATTTTCTAAGTATCTCTGCAACATATTTGTCTTGACTAATAAATATGCCTTCAGATGATTGCTTAACTTGCAAACCCAAAAAGAATGTAAGTTCTCCCATAGAACTCATTTGAAACTTATCTTTCATAAGCTTCTCAAATTCTAAACACATTTCCTTCCTTGTAGATCCAAAGATAATGTCATCCACATACACCTGTACTAACAGAAGATCCTTCTTGTGCTGTTTGATGAAAAGTGTCTGATCAATCTTTCCTCTTTGAAATCCATTTTCTAATAAATAGGAAGCAAGTGTTGCATACCAAGCTCTTGGTGCCTGATGAAGGCCATAGAGAGCTTTCACTACTCTGTACACTTTGTTTGGATGTAATGGATCAATGAAACCAGGAGGTTGTGAAACATACACCTCTCTTTCAATTTTACCATATAAAAATGCGCTTTTGACATCCATTTGGTAGACTGTGAAGCCTAAAAATGAAGCATAAGCTAGAAACAGCCTAATTGCCTCAATCCTTGCTACTGGAGCATAAACTTCATCATAATCTATTCCTTCTTCTTGTGTGTACCCTTGTGCTACTAGTCTAGCCTTATTTTTGATCACAATTCCTCTGTCATCCCTTTTGTTCTTAAAAACCCATCTAGTGCCAATTAGCTTCTCACCTGTAGGTAAATCAGCTAGCACCCAAACCTTTTGAATCTTGAACTGAAGAAGCTCTTCTTGCATAGCCTCTACCCAGCTTGAATCATCTAGGGCTGTAAGAATATTCTTTGGTTCCTTTTGAGAGAGAAAACATACAAATAAACATGAGTTTGAAAGTTCATGTTGTTTTGAAGCATAAAGGGCATCAAGAACCCCTTTTTGGTCTGAAGAGACTAGTTGTCTTCTTGTCTTCACACCAGATTGTATATCTCCTATCACATTATCAAGGGAATGAACTTTGTGAATTTTTGTGTGTGGTGTAGTGGGAACATGATACGATGATGAAAGATTAGTCAAATCCACTTCATCTTCTTGGAACTCTGCATCTTTTGAGTGTGAAGAACCAGCAGTACCTTCAACTGAACTAACAGTTCCTTCAAATGAACTATCAGTACCTTGAGAAGTACTAACAGTACCTTGCTCTGTCTCAGCAGTACTTTCAATATTCAACATATTGAGTTGTTCCTCTGTTCCAACATCTTTTCTTTGAGCCTCAACATCCTCTTTTGCTTTACCAGAAGAAGATTCATCATTGTTTGAAGCTAAATCCACACTGGAACTTGACCACAATGGCATAATGACATCAGATTGATCTTTATCTAACTCCACCTCATTTGTTGCTTGTGAACCTGAAAAATTATTAGTTTCTGCAACAACAGGTAAATAATTCATAGAGTTTGTTAGATAATCAAGATCAAATATCCATTTTGGTCCTTGACCTACTACATTGGATTTGTTTTCCTGAAACTCCACATGTAGTTCTTCTTGAACTTTCTCAGTTCTTAAGTTGTAAACTCTAAAAGCTTTGCTAACAAGAGAATATCCAACTAAGAAACCTTCATCTGCTTTACCATCAAATTTTCCTAAATGGTCTAAGGTATTGAGAATTGTCACATGACATCCAAAAGGTCTAAGAAATCCTATTGCAGGAGTTCTACCATTAAAGAGTTCATATGATGTCTTATTGTGAGGCTGCACAACTAAAACTCTATTTTGAACATAGCAAGCAGTGTTAATTGCCTCTGCCCAAAAGATTATAGGTAGCTTGGAATCAGCTAACATTGTTCTAGCAGCTTCAATTAGTGTTCTATTCTTTCTTTCAACCACTCCATTCTGTTGTGGTGTTCTAGCAACACTATATTCTCTCCTAATACCTTTTTCTTTGCAGAAATCATCCATAACTCTATTTCTAAATTCTGTCCCATTATCACTCCTAATGACTTTTACTTTCTTGCTTACTTGGTTTTCTATCAGTGTAATGAATTCCTTAAGAATGCTTGATGTCTCATCCTTAGTAGCTAAAAAGAAAACCCATGTAAATCTGCTATAGTCATCAGTTATAACAAGACAATATTTTTTATGTTGTATACTCCTTACTGAAACTGGTCCAAATAAGTCCATATGCAGCATAAACAATGACTGATTGATAGAGTTAAAAATTTTGGGCTTACAAGTGGCTTTGTGTTGTTTGCCTTTTAGACAAGCAATGCATGTTTGATCATTTTCAAATCTTTTGTGAGGTAAACCTCTTACCAAACCATTCTTAACAATTTTATTTATGGTTTTGAAGTTAATATGACCAAGCCTTCTATGCCATAGCATTGATTCATCCAATGTGGCCTTTGATACAAGACAAGTTAAATCTTCTTTAGGAATGATGTTCTTCATATCAACACTATACATATTGGCCTTTCTAGGAATTCTAAGAAGTACTTGATTTTCATCAGGCATCTTAAAATCCTTAGATAGAACAAGACATTCAGTGTCAGTAAAAAGGACATTATTCTTTTTGTCACACATTTGTGAAACACTAAAAAGATTATACTTTAACTCTTGTACATAGTACACATTTTCAAAATCTAAATTTCCGGTTTTAATAGTACCTTTACCAGAAATTTTGCCACGAAAACCACCTCCAAAGGTAACATATCCTCCATTGAATTCTTGAAAGTCTGAAAGATAAGACATGTTGCCTGTCATGTGATTGGAACATCCACTATCTGAGTATCCTTGATCTTGATGATCAATAGAATGTTCCTGCACACAAATAAGAGTGTTAGTTTTCTTTGGGGATCCAAGCCATTACTGACTTGGATCTGCCTCTTGCATCAATGTAATTTAATCTTTTAAGGACTGTTGATGCAACATTGGATTTTTGAATCCAACATGCTGAGGCCTTAACAGCATTTGCCCTATTACCCTTAGCAGCAGAGTGAATAACATGTTCAGCAGAGTCTGCTAACTTTGAAGTCACACCCTTTGGTCTCCAAACTTGTTTGTGAACCACTGCTTTTGATTGAATGGGCCTTAGAACAGTTTTAGATGCATGTTTGAAAGTTGTTTTTGCATCCTTAGCTATTGATTTTGGGTTAACAGTCATCAAAGGTCTAACAGTACCTTTAGATTTACCAGTACCTTTAATTTGAACTGGCAGTACTTTGTTAACAGAACCTTTTTGTCTATCAGGACCTTTGAGTCCAGACTTGTTTGAGACTGTTCTGGGTTTAGATCTATGAGTATTAGAGTGAAAAAGAGTTTTAGGAGTTTGCCTTTTGTAATTCACCCTATGGTATTCATACCCAGTTACCCTTTGGTTGCAGAAAGCTGCAAGATGGTCAAAACTACCACATGTATAACAAGCTTTATTATAAAATGCAAAGTCATCACCTAATTGGTTAGACTTGAGGTTGTTCCAATTCCTTTGGTTACCTCTGGGCTTGTTTGTAGTTCTATATTGTTCACAATATCTAACTGGTTTCCTAACTGTCTTAACATTTGACTTAGGCCTGTTAGTGTTGTGATTGACTATCTTAGGAAGACTTGTTCCTACTTTCTTAACCAATACAGGTTTAGACATAACCTGTTCTTCTTCATCACTATCACTATCAGTTGTACAATCTTCAACAACTATAGCATCTCCTTTCTTAATAAAGGACACCTTGTCCTGATAAGATAAAGTTTTATCTAAACTTTTACTTACCTTTTCTATCTTAGGAGATTTAGTGACCTTAGAACCATATTTCATGATTGGTTCTTGAAACTCAGGTAACCCTGTGTGTGCTAAATCAATACCTGGAGGTGAATGAACACCTCTGTATGGTGGAGGTACAGACTTAAATCCAACACCAGAATTAACCTTATCAATAACTTGGGCTTCCCAAAGCTTATTGAATCCTTCTGAGGAATGTGCTAAAACATCCACAGAAACCTTTACATTTTCTCTTTCATTTTTGTGTTTAGCTAATGAATCATTCAACTCAACAATACACTCATCTCTGATCTTAATGTCATTTTTTAGTATATTGATGTCATCAGCAAAATGAATTTCATTATTTTTAAAATGTAAGACTTGTTTTTCTAAAACAGCTAGACCTCTTTTGTGATTAGCCAAATTAAACAAAGAATCAAGTAGCTCTTGTTTATGAGCTTCAAATCTCTTATTAAGGTCTTCATAAGCTTTAAGATTAGGACATGATTCAGTACAAGATGTAATATTGTTTACCTCTGAATCAGAATGAGCCATTAGAGCAAATTCATTGGCCAAAAGAGCAGCATTTGGTGGTGCATCCTCTTCAATAGCCATAGAGCTCCAATCATAACCAATACCATCAATAGCCAACATAGCCTTTGGCTCTTCAACAGTAACTTCCTTTCTCCTATCTTGCTTATACCATGTGTTTCTATTCTCCTGCTTTCTTGGGCTTCTACACTCCTTAGCAAAGTGTCCTAACCTATGACAGTTGAAACACTCTACTTTCTTCTTATCAAACCTAGCAGTGTCATTACCATTTATGGTAATCTGCTTCCCAGTTCTTTGCCAATACTTCTTAGCCCTCATGCTAAGCAAAGCAACCTGCCATTTAATATCCATAGCTTCCAAATCATCACCATCTACCTGTTCAAGATCTTCATGGTTGAGAGGAGAGCCATTAGATTGACTGGTAATAAAGGCATAGAATGTTGAATCTCCAAGACCAGCAACATCCTTGTGAGAACTTGTAGAAGGAGCACTTTCACCTTCATCTACCTCTTCACTCTTACCAATACTAGGAGATGACAAGAGTGCCACGTTCCCAGAACTAGTACCATAAGTTCCAGACTTTCTAAGACTTTGTTCAACAATTTTGAAGTTGTTGTACAAATCATTGAGCTTCATTGTTTCAATGTCTGGTTTGTTCATCCAGACAATGACATGAGTGTGGAACTCATCAGGTAGACTTCTTAAAAACTTCATGTTGAGATCTTCCTTCTCTGTCTCAACACCCAACACAGCTAACTGACTGACAAGCTTATGTAATCTAGAGAATAGCTTATCAAGAGACTCATTACTAAAAGCAGTGAAGTTTTCAAATTGTTGCTTTAGTAGTGTCTTCTGTGTCTTTTTGGTAGTTTCATTACCACCAAAATATGCACAAATCTCTTCAAAAAGAGTTTTTGCATCAAGATACTTGTTAAATGATAGCATCTGCTCACCAGGAATGGTCATAAGCAGCAAATTTCTTGCTTTCTGATCATTTCTCTTCAGTATCTTCTATTCATTTGACACTGGTCCAGTATTTCTTTTCCTACTTGTTTTACCTTCTAGAACAACTTCTGAGTAGCTTGGTGAAAAGGAATCACCATATATAATTATATCCCAAAGGGTATAATCTTGGACCATGAAATATTGCTCAATTCTCATCCTCCATAACTCAAACTCATTGGGTTTGATCATGGGCAACTTTGCAGCAACATTTGTTTGAACATCCTGAGCTTCCATTTCTGTTTCTTCTAAATCAAATATATCAACCTCTAGCTCTGATACCAACTGTGAGGACCTCTTGTTTGATACACGGTTAAGGTGGTTAAACCTTGTGTCTTTGTGTATAAGATATATTGAGTTAATATGATTAAGTATGCGGAATTTACTTAACCACACTTAGAAGGTTATGTATGTTATGGAAATGGAAGAATTATATTTGTTACTTAACAATGAACAAAGAAAGTATTTCACTAAACGATTCAATATTATTCCAAATAATACGAGTGATCTTGTGTTTTTTCACTAGGGTTACAAAAACCTTGAATCTTATACTTCTAGATTTGTAATATGTTATTTTTGTTTGTTCTATGTCTTAACAGATATTCACACACATATTCACTAGACTAAGATCTCTTTTATAGTTGCAAAAGATCTTTACAAATTGCTTAAAAGTCTTGACCGACTTACTTGTTTAACTTATTCATATTGGTGTCAGTACATAAGATACAACATGTATCTATGTATACAACTTGTTAACTAAGCACATGGAGTAAGATATTATCTACCGTATATGTTTGACCAAAATACAATAAATATCTTTTCGATCTTATCCTATGAGTCACTGATCAGCAGTACCTTCAACTTGAACTAGCAGTACCTTCTTGCTCTAGCAGTACCTTCATGTACTAGCAGTACCTTGATCATGAACTAGCAGTACCTTCGACTTAGAGTAAATTCTAATACTCTAACTTCAGAATATTTAATTCCCAACACACATGTTGAGGGGGAGCATTTGAAAAATATAAAACTCTCAAGTGTTTGCAAAAATGTGTTTCAGAATCATGAACACCTTGAGAGATTTTTCAAAAATTTGGTTTATGGCAATCGTGGAAGAATACCAAAGACCGACCATTTTAATTAATGTATGGAGTTATAAGGATGGTTAGGTTAGGCTCAAGTTCCCACGATCCCGCCAGAGCCGGAGGGATCTACCCAGGGACAATCCACTAGTTAGTGTAGAAGTCCTTAGGTATGATTAAAAAGGAGAAATGTGTATAAGGGAAGAGTGCCGACTGAGATGGAGCTAACACTGGAATAAACCCAACAAGGTGTTAGTTATGAAGTCTCGGTAAGCACTGAAGGGGTTGAAGAATAAAAAAGAATTGTAAAGATAAAGGGTGAAAAGAAATAGCCCTCTTTACAACTTAGGCAGAAACCGGGTCAATACATATGCTGTCAGAATCACATAGTTGATTGCTGGCATTGAAGACAAAGTATCATGGACCCAGTGATACGCTGCACAACCCTCCCTAGCCACTCAAGGTCCCTCAAAGGATTCTTGTTTCAATTGTCACGGAGTTCAATACATTCCTATCGTCTCTCTCACTCCGAGTTAGATGATATTGAAAAGGTGGCAGTCCTCTCTAGCCTCCGCTCACTAAATCAAAACGCACTATAGAGTCTAGAGCCACGAGATGCATAATAAGATCTCATAGGAACACGAATTATTTCTACACTGGTTGTTCAACATTAAGGACACCAGATGTAAACTCATGTGTCCTACGCAGATCTTAGCAATCTGCCAGAACATTTATGAGGGAATTTACAAATGTAATTCTCAATGATTGAATGGAAATTCCTGCCAGGGTCAACTTCAAGCAGCCCTGAAAGCAGGTCACTTCGGTAATTCCTCGTGGATTATGCTTAGTGGTCGCGGCGGTTTCAAACGGTCTACAGTCGTGGAGTGATCTCCAGCGACTCACCTAATCGTTGATGTGCTACGGTTCGATCTTAAAAAGCCCTCTGTGGGTTTTCGATTAGGAACGGTCTTGGTAAGGATTAGAGAGAGTTTTCACACTATGCTGTTAACAATCTCGAAGTCCAAACTTGTAAGTACCGGACGTTTTATTGCTAACTGTCGTATGCAGGAACATCTGGCGGTTGAAGCTGATTGCTGTTGCAGCTGTTTACGGTTGTAGCTGATTGAGGTTGCAGCTGAATGCGGTTGTAGCTGGTTGCAGAAATGATGCCAATCCTCTACCACATGTTCACACTACATCATCATTGTAACTCAACAATGTCATGATCAACCTAAAAGACCTTTAACACGGCTTCTGCAAACTCTGATGCTAAAGATCATGACACCAAATAGTGTGAGCATGTCGGCTCAAAGATTTACACATCACGTGGAGACATACTACTGAAAGATGGCTTGAAGACACATGCTGGATGATATTTTTCGAAGAATACACAAAATCATCCAAGACAAAGGAAAGGCCATCAAAAGTTCACTGCTGAAAGCACAAAGATACAAGACTTTGAAGAATCAAAGACTACGAGCTATAAAGACAAGTTCAGAAGAAAGAATGCTAGAATTCAAGTTATTATTTCCGGGGTGACCTCCCTTAGGGGGAGATTGTTAGGAATATAAATATTCATATGAAGGCTCGGTCACCCCGAGTATCTACTTAGCATTTATATAGCTCGTAGGCTTATTTATATTAGCTTAGTAATATTCATATTAGTATTAATAGTATTAGTCGTAGTTATATTTGTGGAGTGGGTCGGGGCTTTCCCCACTGTCAGCTCACTTCACAGCCCACTAGGGGCACTATTATTAGGAAGTATAAAAGCCCTTCCCACACAAGGGAAGGGTGGAACTCTTGTATTATTTCACACATAGTAATCTAACTTTCCAGGTTTTCTCTCAAGGTTCCCTCTCTCTCTAACTTCTCTCTAAAACTTCAACCATGGATCTAATCTTCCATGAACCAAGACCACCCGAATCATCCACAATAATCAACATGTTTCGATCCTACACCACCACCCACCGCTACTTCACCCACCCCCTTTCTCTCTCAGTAAAACCCTCACGCGCCCCCTTTCTCTTTTATTTTTCATAAAACCAAAACCCTAACACTGAAGTTTTTAATAAAATCGTTTTTATTACAAATTTTTTATTAAAACCCTTTTGTTTTCATCAAAATCGTGTGGATCTAGTTGGTTTAACCTCGACTCGGTCCGAGTCACTCGACTCAGCCGAGTCAACTCGCAAGTCGAGCTGACTCCGGGTGAGTTATGGTTGTTTTGATATATTTTTGGCTTGTATGATCTTGGTTTATTGATTTGTAGCTCGGTTTGTAATTTTGGATTAGATTTGGGAGTTGTTTTGTTAGGCTGAGAGCCTTATGGCTCGAATAGGAGTGAGCTGTGACTCAAGGAAGTCACGGCTAGAGTTTTAGTTAAGTGGTTGTGTTGGTTTTGGATTTTTTTTGGGTTTGAGTATAGCCGAGAGCCCCTAGGCTCGATGGGGAGTGAGCCGTGACTCGAGGCGAGTCACGGCATAGAGTTAGACTAGTTTAATAATTGTGGTAGTTTGGATGTTGTTTGGTTTTGGATTTGGATGTGTTTTGCGTTAGTCGAGAGTCCCACGACTCATATCGATTCGATCCGTGACTCAAGGTGAGTCACGACATAAGGTTTTGGTTTATTGCTTGTGTTGGTTGGACTTGGTTTAGTTTTGTCGGGGTTAGAATTTGGTTGAGTTGTGTCCTAGCCGAGAGCTACATAAGCTCGATGCGAGTCAAGTCGTGACTCACGGGAGTCACGAAAACGGTCATTAAGTTATTTGTGCCGAGTAGTTTAGTCGAGACTCACGGGAGTCTCGGCTGTGTCGTACTCGAGGTTAGAAAACCTCGAGTCAACTTTTATATTAGTTGTCATTTATTTTATTTAATTATTTGTTTATCGATATGGTGTTTCGGGATAATATTTGACAATATGGGATATGATTTGGACATTGGACTTGGATATGTGTTATGAACCTATGCTTGGATGAGAATTGGACGTTATTGGATTTACGGTATTAGCTGATGGACCTTATGTGTAGGTCACGTATATTATCTCAAACACACTCGTTAATACAAATAACCACACGTACTACTACACTAGAATAAGCTACGTAAAGAGAGAAATAAGCTAATAAGATAACGAGAGAATAAGAAGAGAATAATAGAGAATGGATGGATTTCACTTAATCAAATGTTATACAAGCAGAGCTTTCGCAATATGAATGAAAACCAACCACTAAGAATGCATCCCATGCCTTCTATTTATAGGCAATGGGAGGGGAATTATTCTAGGAATATTCCCTTACATGTGATAAGAATAAACTAGATAATGTGACCGGTCCATGGACTACTAATGGACCGGTCCAAACATACAAACAATATAGTCCTTATAAACGTGCAACATTATAAATGAACAAGACTTGTAATTATTTAAAACATGTTCCTAACAATCTCCCCCTAAGTCTTGATCATCAATGTTGCCCGACGTCTTCTTTGCTTCTTAGGCTTTCGACGTCTTTATAATCTTTGTTTCTTTGTTCTTGTTTAATGATGATATGTTGTTGTCTCTATCTGCCAATCTCCAACGTCTTCTCGTCTTCTCCATCATGCTCATATGTCTTAGACTTGTTTACTGCAACTTGTTCTCACTTTTCAATCTTAAAACTTGAGAAAGGTTGATGTGCTTGAACTTTTGACTTTACTATATCATATGTTGAACTTTTGATGTTACTGAGTCTTTGAGAGAACATTTCTTCAAGATATGAACATGATGGAGTCTTGATGGTCGAACTCCAGCTCCTCAGCAGCAGCAACAGCAACAGCACGAACCAACCGGTACTTACAGGCTCAGACTTGAGATCATCAACAGCATAGTGTGAAGACTTTCTCAAATCCTAACCCAGACCGTTCTGAACCGGATTCCCCCGAAAGGGATTACACGGATACACCGAAGTGCACCCACGATTCAGTGAATCGCTGGAGATCACCCCACGACTGTAGACCGTTTGGAGCAAACACTAAGCGTAACTCACAAGGAGTTACCGAAGTGACTTGCTGTCAGAGTTGTTTGATGTTGCTCTGGCAGGATTTCCATTCAGTAATTGATAATCACAATTGTGACTTCTCTCATGAATGTTCTTGGCAGATTGCTAAGATCTGCGAAGGACACTTTCTTAATTTTACATCTGCTGCCCATGATGTAGAACAACAGAGTAATACTAAGTGTACCTAAGAGATCTTTTATGAATCTCATGGCTCTAGACTCAATCAGTGCACATTTTTTTGGTCATCGGAGGCATGGAGCAGATTGCCTCCTTTTCAATATCAACACTCTCGTAATGAGAGGTCGATAGATTATGAAGGGTTCTCCGTGTGAATGAAACAAATGTCTTTTGAGAGACACTTGAGTGGCTTAGAAGGTTTATTAGTGCGTCACTGGGTCCATGACGTCTTTAGTTTTCAATACCGGTGATGCTCATCAACCAGTAGATTATGAATTGAACCCGGTGTCTGCCCTAAGGTTGAACAAATGGAGGGCTATTTCTTTTCACCCTTTTATTTACTTTTCTTTTTAATTCTTCAACCCCTTCTTTCTCCGTTCATTCATTTTCTCCTTTTTATATTATACCTAGGACTTTCTAGTTCTAAACTATTGGTATTGTCCTTGGGTAGATCCCTCCGGTTTTGGCGGATCATAGGACGGTTTTCCCTAACCTTAGTCACCTTATAACTCCATGACTATCCTAATGATGCCATAAACCAAACCATTGAAAATCTCTCAAAGTGTCGATAATTGTAAAGACATTTTGTTGATACCTTGAGAGTTTGATGATTTTCAGAAATACTCCCCCTTAACATGTGCGTATAAGTATTAAATTTTGAAATTTGCACATGCCGGAAAGAGTTGGCACTTTTGAATTGATAGACTTTCAATGAACCTGATCGTTGCGAGACACGCTTACATCACCAGTTAGACTGGCTTGAAATTATTACCCGTCCAGATCAGATTCAAAGATTATCGCTCGAAATCGGTACATTCTACTCAGACACATCCTTTGCGAGACACGCTTACATCACCAGATAAACTGGCTTGAAATTATTACCCGTCCAGGGCATGTCCTTTCGACTACTGACTTTCCTATTCGTCAATTCGAGGGTCAATTCTGAGTTTGAGCACACGAGATTCCAGCAAATGAGACTTCATATTTTAATCATCTTTTACTTCTCCCCCTCAAAAATAGCATACTCATGATGTTTTTGGAAAACGTTTATGATTAAAATATGCTATTTTTGAGTTTTAGGGAAGAATTTTCAAGAACATTGATAATTCTTTGAACAAAGATTATATTTTTCAAATACTCCCCCTTAACAAGGGAATACCTGTCCTTATGAGCAGAATGTTTGAAAAACTTTGGAAAACATTATGATTTTAATTCTGCTCATAAGTAAGAAGCTTTCACTCCTTTCTTAGGATTGAGGCACTGAAGCGTACCTCAGGGTCCTTTCTTTGGGGTCCGGGTTGTACACTGTTATGTGTGCACAAGCCGTAATGCACAGGCCAATGTGAAGGAATAATGAGAAAAGAATAATGTATAATGATACTATATTCTTACATCAACCGCCTTTGCCAAAAGTTGTGAACACTGGGTCGGTCCTCTGGAATAATCTGATAGCAAAAGGTGGACGACCCCCAACATAGCTTTCTAGCCTCCTCATCTGATCCCGATGGTATAACCGTTCTTCCATCTTCCGAATAAATTCCTTGACTTGTCGCAGCTCCTTCGAATTCCATCTTCTTGATTTTTCCAACACCGAGTCTCGAACTCTATTAGCTAACCCATCACGTACACTCTTTAGGGTGTCGTCACAGAACTTATGAATTTCATTGAATGCCATGAAACGGTGAAAATCTGTTGTGCTTCTGTAGACGAACCCGAAGACTGGACTATGTAGCATGGTGTACTGAGGGTCCTTTTTGCTGTTGAGAAGGAAGTGTGGTTCAACAAGGTTAAGCTGAGTCTGATAACTTTCAACACCAAGCTGGAGATCTTCTACACGTTCTTTGATGATGGTTCTCCTGATGTAATGACAGATGGAAGTACTGAGTGCATATCGAAGCTCGTTGGTCAGATGCTGCAGTTTGCCCTGGACCTTCATTA
>CP139509.1:445460425-445546501 GCA_021014915.2 Artemisia tridentata subsp. tridentata | reverse complement strand
AAAATTATCGATAGATAATGATTGTCATCAAAAGCCGTCACTTGAATAATAAGAAAAATACAAAAATAGAATAAAAGGAAAATCGGGGAGTTCTTATAACATTGCATGAGGACATTGCAATACTTAGTCTGGGGGATTTTGGTATGTGCTAAAACACATACCATTTTCTAGACCAAAACCAGACCAAAATAACCAAAAACCCGACCAAAATGCCAAAAGATATTGTGTTTTTGTGTTTTTGCATGTGCAGGGATGGATATCGTGAAAATTGACAAAAGACACAAGAAAATCAAGAAAACGAGCACGAGATACGAAAAGGCTCAGAACCGGAACCAGGAACAAAGAAAATGATCAAAAAGGCATCCGAAGTCCTCCATCTATCTGAAGTCGTCAACATTAGCCCTTGGATTTAGTTTTGAAGAAAGGCATGATCAGTCCCTTAACTTTCAGCAAATTACATAAATAAGTCCCTAAGAATAAAACCTTAAATTCTTTTAATCCTTATAACCGGATAATGAAATTAATAAAACCAATCCCAACACAAGCCCAACATTCCCTTTTAATTCAAACCCAACCCAAACACTCTAAACTCCCAAGCCCAATCTATACCGGCCCACACCTTTTAAATTTCAACCCGATCCATTTTTTCTAAAATAAAACTCTCGGTTGTAATTTTGTAGCTTAAACACTCGGTCAAAAAAAAAAAAAAAAAAAAAAAAAAAAAAAAAAGAGAGAGAGAGATAAAAATAAAAAACAACCATTCCTCACTTTCACTCTTATCTCTCTCCCGAAAAAAGAATAACCGATCCCCAATTCCACCCCTCATATGAACCCTAATTACCAAACCCAAAAATTACCGCAATTAAGGGTAATTGGGTCAAATCAAAGGGTTTCTAGAAGGATCAGAAGGTGTCAGACTCGAAGAAACACACGCGGGGACACATGGCAACGAGTGATTGGTTCGAACACCTCACTAATTCTAATCCGAGGGCCATAATCGACTTGATGATGTTCAAGATCATCTAAGGGTGGATATGAAGCTAAGAGGGACGCGGATCGCCAGCGTGGCAAAGACCCGAAGGTTCGATCGAGTCTATAAATAGAGGAGGGTTATCCCATTTTCAGTATGTAATTTTCTTTTTAGCAAAGTTATGCTGTCGAATTAATTCTAGAATTTTAATCTTTTAGTTCGAGTTGTAATTTTCATTCGGTTTGTAATTTTTTTGTTTAAGTTTAATTCGGTTTGATCATTGTAAATTTTTAAAGTTTGTAATGAAAAGTTGTTTTGAAATTTGAGGTAATTTGTATCCGAAAATCTCATTTAGAATTACTGTGTTAATTTGAAGTTACTGTGTTTAATGGAATCTCATTTGAAGCTAATTTGAAGTTGAATTCAGTTATTAGTTTATAACTTTGTTTTTTTTAATATTTGATTATCACAAAAAGAAAAAAAAAAAAAAAAAAAAAATGTTGTTGTTTAACTTTTGATCTCAGCTCATAATTGAGCTTGTTACTCTATTATACACTTTCATTAAGCTGTCTAGCTTATGTGAAGTTGTTTAACTACAAAAACACTCAAAAATATCACTGGTCAACGAAAGTCAACTGTACCAAGGAGATCATGAGTTCTGGGTAATTTTGATAGTTCAAAGAGGAAAAGGAAGTCTTTGCCTATCTTAAAGATAGGCTTCTGGGAAATCTCCTCTGTTCTTGCTGAGGGGAATTAACTTGTGAGTTTTGCTTAATTTCATTTTATTCATAGTTCATAAGCTTAGTTCTGCTGCTGTCTATTTGATGTTGGTTGTTGTTAATCTGAAAGTTAGTTGATGATTAGAGTAGTGGTAATTTGATGTTAGTTTGATAGTAAAAATTTCCTAGTTAAATTGTTGCTTGGCGAAGATTACTGTATATTGAGTCAATTTGAGAAGTGTTTTATTGGATAAAAGTTTTTGAAGTTCACTACAAGTTGTGTTCTGAAGTGTTGATTTCATGGATCCATTTGATCATCAGTATTTGTTTTGAATTCAGAATTACTGAGTAGCTTCAGTATTGGTAGTGGTTGAATTGATTTGTTTTGATTTGAATCAAGTTGTGTTCTAGCTTCTTAAAAAAAAATATATTAGTTAGTGTTAACTAAGTTTGCAAAAGAAAATAAAAAAAAAAAAATATAGTAGATTGATTTGTTAAATAGGGGATTCGAACCTGGGATCATTTTTAAAGTAAATTAGTTTTTAACTTTTGAAATATTGCAAATCAGTCCTTAAGTTTCAGTTGGTGCAACTCCAGTCCTTGTCTTTGTTTGAAAATCATTTTTAGTTTTAATAAAGTTTCAAAAAAGTTTAATTTAGTCCATGTCTTTGTTTCAAAAAATTTTAGTTTAAATATAGTTTCCAAAATTGCATTTTTAGTCCCTCGTTTTTTATAAAACTTTATTTTCTTATATTTCTTTTAGAAAATCAGTTTTTTTTAAATTCATTTGCATCCATTAGATTTTATTCTTATTTTAATTTCTATTTTAAAGTATAATTTCATTAATAGATTTATAAATCTCGGGATTAGCCCGGGATTTGCATTTATTTGAATTTTCTTTGTGTGCATTTATTTTAATAGCGTAGATTGCTTTTAATATTTCTTATTATAGTGTGATCAAATTCTAAAATATAATCTTTCACATCACTTATTCACTTCACATTTTCACGACACCGATTCGACAAATTCGCCGTCAAACCTTCGTTGGGAGAACGACCGGGGAAATATTCTCACGAATATTTCTTTGGAAACAAAAATAAAAATACAAAAAACGAACATCACTGCTGATGTCTCTGGTGTTGCCTCTGATGTTCCTGCTGAAGTTGGTAGTGTGTCTACTGATCCTAAGGCTCTTGGTAATTCTGCTGGTAGCTCATCCATTGCTGCTGGTAGTGACACCATTCCCCCTGCTACAACACAAAATGATGCTGAGATAGCCAGACAAATGCATGCATAGGAAATTGCTGCTGAACAAGCTAGACTAGCTCAGGTTGCTCAAGATGAGGAATTTGCAAGGAAAATGTCTGCTGATGAGAGGAACATAGCTGGGATTATGAATAACACAAGATCAGAAGATCTTACTTCAGAAGAGTTCAGTGAGCAAGTTGAATACTTATTGGCTTTTGACATGATTATTAGAGCTCATGGGTTTATGATTCTTCAAGATTCAGAGTTGGGTATGGAAGAAAAGTCAGATCAGCTCAAGGCATTTATCTTAAACACTCATAGAGCATCCACTTGGAATGACTTGATGCATAGGATCAGTGAAAGGCAAAAGTCAGGTTATAAGATGCCTACAAACAAAGATAATGTCAATTTTATGAAGGACTATCTAAAGAATCAAGCTAACTACAAGCTCAGTGACTTCAAAGGTTGGACTGATGCTGCAATTCAAAAGTTGTTCCTTGATACTTATGTAAGGATAAATCCTTCAGTCAAGACAGACATTCAACAAAGCAAGAAAAGAGAGTCTTCATCTTTAGAGTCTGATGTTACAAAGAAACTGAAGTCTGGAGAGACATTGACTGGTGCATCTTCCTTTATTCCTACTAAATGTTCTCAGGATACCACATCTATTTCTTCAATTCCTTCTGTAGATGCATCTGGTGCACCACAAGAGGTTCATATTCCTGATGTAACACCTTCAACAGTTCACCTCTCCTCTACAACTCCAAGGACCAGGAAAAAGAGTCATGCTATGAAATCTTCATCCAAGACTCTTGCCGATATGAGTGATCAGGACTTGATTCAATTTGATTCTAAAAGTGATTCTGAAGGTGATTCTCCTCACCCTTGGTCGCATATTATTGGTTGGGAGGTTCTTCCTATACCTCATGGAGAAATCCATGCCTTGTCCACCCTTGATGGGAAAACAAAACATTTCACATTCCTTAGGGAGATTTTGAATAAGGTGGATAAACAAGATTTGATACATCTCTATGGTATGGTGACTAAGCACTATGAAACTCATCAAGCTACAGGGATTGGTCTTATTCTTTGGAGGGACTTGAAAGTATTAATGGATTCTCTAGAGGGAGGCAATGCTCACTCTGTGTGGGCTGATCAACAATCTTGGAGAGTACACAGTTGGAGATTGTATTCTACTTCCCAGGTTCATGTATCGGAAACTGTTACAGGGAAGGTGCTTTCCATGTTTGTGGATGTTCCCTATCCTTTGTCCATAGATCTGATGGAGAGGATGCTTAAGTGTAAGCTGCAAGTTGGGAAGTATGTAATTGGAAATGACTTGACAACTGCTGAACAATTGGTCAGGTTCATTAGAAACCAGCTTTCTGCAGCCAAAGGATCATCTGCTTGATTATGGTATTTTTGTTTGAGGTTTTCTGTTGTATTTCTTTCTCTCTTCTCTTTTCTTATTTTCTTTCTTTTTCTTTTGGTTTGTTTCTTGTTTCTTTTAGTTAAAAAAATAATTAAAAATAAAAAAAAAATAAAAAAAAATTCTTGTATATTGTGTGTGCTAATAAGTTGGTTTTGAGCAACATCTTGCAGGTACAGTGTTGGTGTTTACACCTATACAACAAATGGTATTCAACTCACCATGTCTCACAGACAAGAAAGAGTTGACTCACCATGAGGGTACAGCTCTAGTGTGATAATCAAATCCGTTGATAGCTGTAATAGCTTGCTCAAAGCTATAGGGTACTTCAACTCACCCATGGTTCATTCCTGATAGTTGAAAATGGTTCTCAATTCACCATGGATGTAACCCTTTATGGGATCCAAAGAATTGGCTAGTCCACAAAAGTATGGTTTGTGGTAAAGACAATTGGTATCCATATTTGGTATTCAATTCACCAAGGTTCAGTTGAAACCAAGAATTGGCTAGTCCTGAGCAAACGACTACAGGTAAAGATAACTCAAATCCGTTTACAGTTGCTAGTTTACTCAAAATCAGATGGTTATCAATGTACCATGGTCTTACACACCTAAACATTGGCTACTCCAGTAGTGATGGCTATTGGTAAAGAGACATCAAATCCATTAATTTTCAATGATTCACCTCTCACAGGAGTTAACACACCTGGATGTGATGAGAATAGTCTGAAACTTAAGTGATTTGATGTACATATTGTCATAGTAGCAGTCAAGATCCAGAATGACATGGTGACCAGCTTAAATTTTCTTTCGAAGATAATTTCCTATTGCTGCTGAACTATCGAAGTTGCTACTGGAAGTTTCAAGTGTTACTGCTGGTTACTTACTGATGCTGCTGCTGGATTCATCCTCTCCCTATGGACTTCAGAGTACTTTCAGAGATCAAAGAACACTTAGGGAATCTTGTCGGTTAACCTAGTCAACCTCAAGATTAGGGGAGGATTGTTAGGAATTTCGGAAATAAGATATTTCTTGTTGCTGCCGATAGTGAAAGCTGGTTCCTGCCGATAGCTGTGGTTCCTGCTGAAGCTCATTGCTGCTGATAGTTCTATCTTGTTTCTGCTGATAGTAGTTGTTACTGCGGGTATTGTTAGTTGTTATCCCGTATGTTTAGAATGTTTGTTAGATTTATTTTTAGAAGAGATCATGTTTATCTCTTCACACGTTTTCTTGTATGACGGGTTAGGGTTAGGGTTTCTTATCAGTATAAAAGAAACATCCCGTCTATGAGTTTGATAGATCTTTACAACTTAACAATCTTCAATAAAATATCTTTTAGTTCATTATACGATCCATAGAGGATCATAGTATTAGTTCTTTTCTTTTCTTGTTCGTACTCAGAGATTCTCTTGTAGTGTGCTTGTGATTACATAGGCATCCTACCGATCCACATAGGCTCAAAGATCTAGCAGGTGTGTTAGATTCAACAGTTACAACCTTGAATCTTAAGTTTTTCTAACTTGTGATATTGTTGTGTTTGTTCTAGTTCTAACAGTTATGAAAGTTCTAAGTGTTTTTACAATATCAACTAACTATTCGACTTATCAACTCTTCTACTCAACACATAATATCGAGTCTAAGATCTTCTTTTATAGTCCAAGAAGATCTTTACAATATTGCTTAAAGTCAAGTCGAACTACTTGCTAACTTATCTTGAGTGTGTCAGTACATAAGATACAACATGTATCTGTGTACACAACTTGTTAACTAAGCACATGGGGAAAGATATTATCTACCGTATATTGTTGACCAAAATATACATAATATCTTTTCATACTTATCCACTTAGCAGCAGAATGTACATCAACAGCAGCAATGAGTAACACTAGCCGCAGAATCCTTCAGCAGCAGAATGTTAAGCCTAGCAGCAAAATCATTTATCGCTAGCAGCAGAATCAAATGTTCTAGCAGCAGGAACAAACATTAACAGCAGGAACCAAATGCACTAGCAGCAGAATCACACTTAATGTTTTTCTTTGAATAGAATCCGATATTAAACTTCTTGAATATGTAATTCCCAACATCATATGTCCTCATGAAGCCTGGTGGAGGATCTTAAATTTGAAATACACAGCAGAGAGCCAGTTGTCCAAATACTTTCTATCCACCTCGAAGGCGTGCAGCATATGACCTTTCGAGCCCACGAACATTTAGAATCAGTTGTGAACCGTCCAGATAAGAAGATGATGACGCTGATAGAATGGTTTACTTACAACACTGAAAACACAGATGGCCACTAGTTGACTTATCTAGAGTTTCCATCACAATTTGTTTGGTATGCAGAAAAGATATCATGGTCGAAAAGAAAGAATGCCAGGTATTCTGTTGGCCATCTTGCATATATACACCCAAGTTTAGGAGAGCTTTTTTTACTTTCGAATGTTGTTGTGTCATCAACGAGGCTGTAGAGTGTTTGCAGATGTCCTGACAGTTAACCGAGTCGTATATCGTACATATCGAGCTGCATGTCAGGCTCTTGGTTTACTTGGTGATGATAGAGAATGGGATACTGCCCTTGAAGAGGCATGTATCTCGGCATCATCGCCAGAACTAAGATTCCTTTTTGCTCAGGTTCTTACTCACTGTGAAGTGGCAAACCCTTTGCACCTTTGGAACAAATATTGGCAAGAAATGGGCCATGATATTCTGCGCATTGTTTCAGAATGTGTCAGAATTCCCAACTACTATGTCAATGATGCTGAATTACAAGGCTTCGTATTATATGAGCTATAGATATTACTAAGCAGCTGTGGTAAATCAGTCCAAGACTATGGTTTGCAGCCACCTCCGAGACACCTGCTTGAGCAGTTAAAGAATCGGTTGCTAATGGAAGAAAAGAATTACAACAGAGCATTGTTAGCACAGGAAGAAACCGATTCAGTTCCTAAGCTAAATGCTGACCAAAGGAGAATTTATGAGCTTATTCTAAATGTGTATGCAACAGGCAGGCAGGAACAGGTATTTGTATATGGCCATGGAGGAACTGGGAAAACATTTTTGTGGAAAACTATTATTAGCACTCTGCGGTCTGAAGGTAAGATTGTGCTTGCAGTCGCCTCTTCTGGTATTGCTTCCCTTCTTCTTCCATCAGGACGTACTGCACATTCAAGATTTAAATTGCCTCTAGAGCTCACAGATGAGTCGCTTTGCAAAGTTAAAAAAACACTCATATCGGAAAGCTATTGGTAGAAAAAGATTTGATTATTTGGGATGAAGCGCCTATGAATGATCGCCGATGCTTTGAGGCATTAGACAGGACTCTTAGAGACATACTGGATGCACCAGATGTTCTTTTTGGTGGGAAAACAATAATTTTAGGAGGCGATTTTCGACAAACGCTACCTGTCAAAAAGGGTGCTCCAAAAATGGAAATAATATCGTCATCTTTTGCAAGATCCCACCTGTGGCGACATTTTAGGCTCATGACACTGAAAGAAAACATGAGGCTTTTTCGATTAGGACTCACCTTAGAAGAACAAAACTTGGTACATTCCTTTGCGTCTTGGCTTCTTGATATTGGTGATGGAAAACTCGGTGAACCCGATGAAGAAGATAGCAGAAATACAGCATGGGTTGAAATTTCAGATAGATACTGTATAGAAGATGATGCAGAAGGTCTATCGAAGCTCATAGATTTCATCTATGACCAAAGCACACTTCGGACACCTTCAGCAATCACCCTCCAACAAAAAGCTATTGTTTACCCAAAAAATGAAACTGCCGACATTATTAATACGCATGTTTTTTCAATGGTTGAAGGCGAAGTTACAAGTTATGCAAGCCATGATATAGCTATTCCAATTAACAGTTCTGCCGCTGAAACTGAGATGTTGTATCCTGCTGAATATCTAAACACGTTTAAGCTACCAAGATTTCCGCCACATCAGCTTGATCTTAAACTTGGAGCGCCGGTAATGCTTCTAAGGAATGTTAGTCTCGCAGGTGGTTTGTGCAACGGGACACGCATGATAGTGACGCAGCTGATATCAAAACTTATTGAAGTGCAGATCATCACAGGCACAAGAGTCGGCGAAAAATTCTTCATACACAAGATACCTTTAATCCATAAAGATCCAAATCTACCATTCTTTTTCAAGCCCAACCAATTCCCAATTAAACTTTGTTATGCCATGACAATCAACAAAAGCCAAGGCCAGTCTCTCAACAAAATTGGTGTTTACCTTCCGCAACCAGTTTTTGGACATGGGCAGTTGTATGTTGCTCTTTCTAGGGCTACATCTCCTCATGGTTTAAAAGTTCTCATCAAACAGTAAGACAATCGGAGGCCAAATGAAACTAAAAATATAATTTACAAAGACTTTTTAACAAAAATACGGGATACATAGCCATTTTCACAACGCACATATTTTCCTTCGTAGGGTTTTTTATGTTGTTTTTTGTTTTTTTATGTTTTTAATTTTTTTTTACCTTTTATCCTCTCTATTTGTTTGTTTTTTTTGTTTTTCTTCTTCTTTTTTTTTTCTTTTCCTTTTTTTTTGTTTTTTTGTTTTTTTTTTGTTTTTTCTTTTTTTTTTTCTAATCGTTAGAATTCTTAAATATGTCTTGACAACTGCATGTGACCAACTTTTGCTTTCATAAAGGTATCACAAAAATAGCGAAATACAGGTACATTTTGTAGACACCCGCCTTATATACCATCTGCCATCGTATTATTCTCTAAGTGGTTTGTGTGAGCATCTTCTTCGCTTACCATTTTTTCCTTATAACTCACTCTCATTTATTATGTGTTTGCAGTTAAATGGCAGACCGTCCAGCCAGCGACATACAACATCCATCTACAGGCAAAGTGGTTGAGAGTAGCACCGGTCCAGTGGCTAAGGTCGACCATGTGTCTCAAGGGACAATCGTTCAAACCAGCAGCGCAGCGCAGATTGCAACAATTGGTGAGTTACAACCCACCTCTTATGACAAAGTGCTTGAAGTTAGAGTATATAGAAAATGGATTTCAATAAGCTATCCAAAGAAAGTTGGCGGTGAATTCTCGCCAAAAAAAAATGAAACTGCGTTCTGCTGCATATTAATAGACCGAGAGGTATGTCAAAATTCATGTAATATAAACAACGCATGTTAGTTGCTTCAGTTTCGATAACAACAAATTTATATCAACAGGGAAACGCTGTACAAGCAAACATGAATGTCAAAGAGATAGACTACTTTGACTCAAAAATTAAGCTTGAATCCACCTACAGAATTTCAGATTTTATGTGTGAGCCCACCAATGCGTACCAACAAACAATTAACAACAGAACAACCCTGCAGTTTGGGAGAATCACAAAGTTCACCCCTATAACAGCACCAGACATTCCATACCACTATTTTAGATTTGTATCGTACAACCACCTTTAATCCAAGCTACCAACAGAAGATGCGACAGGAAGAATGCAATACCCAATGCTTACAGGTCATGCTCTGAATCTTAAATTTTTTACATATAACAAAATATACAAATTATGATGCTTATTTTGTTCCAGATTACATTGGGTGTCTAAGGTCAGTCGGGGAACTGAAACGTAAACAAAACGCTAACCAAGAGGAGACCGCGTACAGAAAACTTGACATTGAAAATCTAAGGCATGTAACGTTACACCAATTTTTTTTCCCCACAAATAAATACTCATCATGTTTTTTAAATTCCCTGATTCCTTGCTTATGTTGGCATCGGTAATGTTATCGAGTTCACAATGTGGGATGCGATGGCAGAAAAATTTGAAGAAGCCAGGCTTGAAAAAATGGAACAACCTGTTATAATTGCAGTGAGCTCTTGCCGTGTCACACGCTTTAGAGGTACTACATTAATACTTTACCATACACGTCTATACAAATACCGAATTAGTAATGCATTTTTAAATATTGCCATGGTAGATTATCAATTGACAGCGACGTCGGCAACATACTTTTACCTAAACCCAAAGATACCAGAGGTTGAAGAAGCAAGGCAACAGTAAGAGTCTTTAAACCAAAGTTACCAAATTGCTACATATTCACATTACAGCTGCTTAAAACAAATTCATTATGACTTTTCAAATTATAATAGATACAGAGACAGGCACCAGGCAGCTCCACCGCTGCGCATTTGCAAAACACCATGTCAAGATGCTGAGAAAGAAATGTTCAGAAACAGATTCCCTCTGAAAACACTTTTAAAACAGAACCCAAAAGCGTACAAGGTAAATTTCCTACAACATACAACAAACTTTGACATAAAATTTTACCAGTACGTGACCATTCGCGCAAACATTGTTAGGGAGTTAGGTTTACTGCTGAAGCAACAATAAGCAGCATCAACATCAATAGAGATTGGTTCTACATATCTTGCAATAAATGCTTTTTAAAAGCAAGAGAAGAGGATGGAACCTATCGGTGTTTGGATCATGGAAAACAAGAAAAGACATGCTATAGGTAAATCATATTGTGATTAACATTTGTGCAACCCTAAAAAAAGACAAATTAAATGATACTTTTGCTTCGTTCATCATATACAGGTATAATTTCAAAGGTTTTATCACAGACCAGTCTGCAACCGCTCCAATAACTTTCTTTACCCCTGCCGCCGACGACGTGATAGGGTATTAATGTTCAGAGCTAATTTCGATGCACAAAGCAGCAGACCTATAACAAATACCACCAGAGATCTTTGCAGTTGAAGGTCAAAAGAATATTTTCCAGTTCCATTACAATCAAACAGGGAGATCGGTGGATTTTACTCTCGATCATGTTTTCACCAAGAAAAACAAACAACAAGGAACAACAACAACAATAGAAGGAAACCTAGGTACCAAAATTTTACTCAGCACGCCCTCTTATTTAAATATAACATTTACAAATGTAGATGTTAACTGTTATGTTTTATAAAAACTAGGGATGCAATCAACACCTATACAAGGAAACCCAGGTACCAACATTTTACACAGCAAGATCTCTTATTTAGACCTAACATTTAGAAATGTAGATGTTAACTATTTTGTTTTATAAAAACTAGGAACGCCACCAACACCCCTGGCTATAACAAACCAAGAAGATCCATGTGACCAGGCACCTGAACAAAGCAGATCAAGGGTAGTTAAAAAACAATTATTTCAAGATGAGCCACCGCATGCAAAGAAACAAAAAGGTAACTTATGAAATTTCAATTAACATGCATCAGCGTTTTTATCAAGCAAAATATATTACAACCACATCACGTACAGTTCAACAAAACATTATAACATGACTCATACTAAAATTAAACACAACCACATAATTGAAAATCCAAGCAACCAGATCAATGACACATCCTGACCGACAGCAGTTTACTCCAACCCTAAACAGACGCCGAAAAATCTATAACACCCTTATGCTTCTGAATAAAGATATCCTTATCGCGAGCATTGAGCTCCAGCTCCGCTGTCATTATGCGCATTTGCAAGACCTTCTGGTCATCTTTCGCCTGTACCTGTCTAAGGTACTCGGCCATTTTTTGTGCATAAATGTTTCCAACACTTTCTAGCTCCGCAATAAAATTAGCCCTTTCACGAATTACGTCGGCCAATATTCCACATATTGTGTTTATCTCCTGTGCCATCTGAATGTCTTCAATTGCAGATTGACAACAATATAGCACTAGCATCTCAAACCAATTGTTAGAGTTGGCCTTGACTCTAAGTTGCTCACACCTGGGCTGTCTAGACATTATGTCTTCTTACTTCTCTATACAAATTAGAAAATGTTATTGTCAAAATAAATGTAAGCCAACACTGTCTTAAATAGACAAATTAACCCCAAAAAACATCCCGTGACCTATTAGCATAGTATAACCATTCAAAGAACCTTTAGAAATGAGGCATAGGTGCCAACAATGAAACAAGACCTTTTTTGCACCCATTATAGCCATTCAGAGTGCCTATGCCTATTCTACTTTCATTGTGTTCTATTCAACCATGCTAGCATCCAAAATACCTAGAAATAATTAACATACAGGCTTTAAAAGTTGCCAGAAATAATGGAGTAATAGTTGTTGCTTTTAAATCAGACAACCATTTAAAAATATCAAAATAAAAAAGGTTCATTTGGTTATTAAAAATAATTGCTAATTACTTTAGGTATGCCTAAATGGCAGCTTATTAGTGACTCATAAACTGTTTATTTTCATTTATGCAGCAAAAACAGAACCGTCGTCACAACAGCAGCCAAAACCAATGAATGTTCAAAGAAAGAAGTCTAAATGAAGATGAACAAGTCATGGAACCAACCAACATCAGTCTTTTGTGAATATTGAAACTCTTTGCAGCCGTTGTTAACTAAAGAAAGAAGTCTAAATGAAGATCAAGAAGTCATAGAACCAAGCAACATCAGTCTTTAGTTAATATTGAAACTTTTTGCAGCCGTTGTTAACCAACAATATGTTTTCCAACACATTCGTGCTCCACCTGCACAAATATGTCTGAAAACATCTATAAACAACAAACCACCAATCTTTTGTAACACATTTAGGCTACATCTGCACGCACAACCTACCTGTGCGCGCATGCATTGTATAGCAGATGCACATATGGGTCTGGCTCTCATTTTTTGTATAACATTCAGTCCAACCCTCATTTTTTAGTATAACATACGTGCAGCAAATGCCAGTCCTGCGCAAAGACCTTATGTATATTAAAAGATCTTATGTTATATAATACTATCAAACCTTCTTCTATCACTGTTGTTTCATTATCAGGTTATAGAGTACATGAGATTCTGTTCATATATAAAATTAGAACAGTTGGCTAACGGATTATTAAAAAATTTACATTTAACACATGCATGTTTTCTCACATATTTCGACTCCAGGTCTGCAACTATAGAAATATATATAAAAACATGCACACCTTCTTTCTATACCATTTGTAAAACAAATACTCAAACTGATGCATGCTTGCTGTCAACCTCAAATGACCATAAACAAACCAAACAAGTTCACAGACAATCATCTGCAAATGAATAACAGAAACTAAACCAAACTTATATTCATAACACCCATTGTTTTAAAAAGACAGTAAACAGATGAACAACAATATCATGATTACCTAAAAAAAACATAACAATGCTCCTAAGATAGTAACCACCAGCAACCAAACCTAAACCACCTAATCCTTAAGCTCCATCAAACCAACATGACGTAGCTTTTCAACCCTGCCTGCACGAGCTAAATCGAGAACAACACTCAACCCAGCTAAAATCTCTTGATCTCTCTGCTGCGTCTCAACCATGAATTCTAACCCATCAGTAGCCACATCATGAAATACACCAAAAGATTGCGCCTCTTGAATCAGCTACTCCCTCTTTTCGATATTTGCCTGCAGATCAGCACATTTCTGCCCAATATACGTTATAAGGGCCTCATTTTCTGTCCATTCTTGCACAAAAAGAAACTTAAAACAGTGATGAAGAATGTTTGAACCACACTCCTATTTTAGATCATCAAACTTTGGTGTTGCAGCCATTCATGTTCAGTATCTACTAGGAAGAAATGGAAAAAAAAGATGCACCAATATCTTTCTCTTACCCCTCCTTTTATAGCCTAGATGAAATAGAAACCAAACAAAATGTAATAGTAGCATTGCATTATATAACTACAAATGAAACAAGGATTACATAAAAAACCATGCAGGTAAAGACTAAACAATGCTAAAACATCAACCAACCATTAGTATACCCACTAAAAACTAAACAATACTAAAAGACCAACAAAGATACCAAAACCTGTTTTCCAACCGTTATAGTAACCCTTTAATTACCAGCTAATCCTGCATCATCAACTTCAAAACCAACCCTATTTGCAGCGTATGCAAACCTAAAACCATGGATGACATAATCTGCACATCAACAACAACCAAAGATGACAAATACAACAATGCAAAAATACATCGCCTACTAAAAAAGAATTACTTTGCCAGCCATTTTCATAACTGTATAAGCAATTCATCTATACATCAAACCCGTGAAATTTTTTACCCAAAACAAAGGTGCTACGAACCTGTGATGCATCCCTTTCAATTGGTATATGGTATGGTTCTTCACAGCCCCCACCTAACATAATACAACAAAATACCAACACCTAACACATTACAACACTCTAACGCAACATGATCACTTTCTTACTATTTTTTTATGCTAACTTACATGCACAAATGCCCCGCCGCAATGCGCGGGTTACATACCTCGTTGTTCATACAAATAAAAACGTTATGTTTAAAACATCATTTGTATAATGTCTCTTGAATGCTAAAGGAAGTACATAACTAATCTGTATTTTCGGGTACATTCAATCGAAGCTACATTGAATTAGGAGCGTTTGGGTTATCTCTCATTTTGTTACAAAATTTGCTAAAAGAAATTATTTTTATGCATTAAAAGGAATCGAAATAACCGTACCTCCACATTGTCCTCATATAGGCACACACTAGAAGTTTATATCTAAATTCTCGTTAGTTTTGACAAAAGTATGTAATTTTTGTATCTAGGATCAATCATGCCTCCCGCAACCTTCTATGACCACAAAGACACTCTAAAATACCTTCCCAAATATCACAAAACTAAGGGTCTTACTCCGGCTCAAGTCAAAATCTTTAAGGCTCTAGGAAAACGTTATGTTCATGAGGGTAGAACCATTGACCCATCCTTTCTAGAAGGGACCAATATTCGTCAAGAACTTGCAACCATTCACTTTGATGGTCTCTTAGACATCAACGAACAAATTTGTCCTAGATTTGTCTTAGAGTTTTATGCTAGTGTAGTCCTCACAACCAATGATTATGGTCTCATATCAATCCATTTCAAAGTAAACCAAAATGACTTCAACATACCTCTCAATCAATTTGCGGAAGTCCTTGGAATTCCATGTGAAGGTACATGCCTTTACTCGGATAAATGGTCCCTATCAATCCTTGACTCTATTGTTGATCATATTCCTCCATACGACACTCCTCTAGTTGCAAAAGAAATAATCCGAGAACATCTTTTCCTTCCTAGAACTTCAAACACAAGAACAACCCGCCAGGGTAATGAAGTCAACCGAGACCCATTTGGCATGGAACTCAATGAACTTAGGCCTCAATTAAAAAAAATGGGAAAAAATCCTTAGGGCCAATGTCTTGTGTACCATAGGCAATCGTGATCACATCAATGCTTGTCTTTGTTACATGCTTTATAGCTTGTCAACCCATCAACCTTTCAACTTAGCCTATTATGTTGTCAAAAGGATGGTGGACATACCTATGCTTGGAACCATCGCTCTTCCATACGGGATGCTTCTCACCCGTTTCTTTAGAGCCTTTGCACCCATTCTACCCAATGATAGAGGTTTTTGTCCTGACTACTCCCTTGTTGATCACATATTTATGCCATTGAGTGATAAGAGAGTAGCAAAAACTCAAGGAAAACGTTCTCATCCACCTACTTCCTCATCATCATCATATATGAGCGAGGATGATGGAATTCCAAACTCTAAGCTTCCACCACTTGACTACTTGCAACAACTCCCGGTCATTGAAAATCAATCGGAAGAATTCAAGCAAACAAGAGGAATGTTCAAGTGCATTGGAAGATTCCTAACAAATATTAACAAGAAATTGGATAGGCAATGAGAGGCTTTATGAGCGTTTGGTACATTTGCTCCAAAACAATGATGTTTGATATATTTGTCTTGTCTTAGGATGATAGCTTAACTTTGAACAATTATGTGATCTAACCTTGTCTTGCGGGTAGATAACATCTTGATGTTATCATTTTTTTTTTCATTTTTTTCACATTATTAGTGAAATTACTAGCCCCTACTTGATCTATACCCTTCCATATGTTAATACCTGTTTTATTGTTATTTTCTAATCACAACTAATTAATTACACATGTTTTAGAAAAATTTACGAGATTTGAACGGGGTTCGGGGGTTCAAAAAAGCCATCTGTTTACTTTTTTTGACTGGCGGATTGGATGGAACCAAAATTTTGGTCCCGTGCGTCCAAAATTTTGGTTTCGCCAAAATTTGCCTGACGGATCAGGCAGAACCAAATTCATGGTTCCGCCTGTGTTGTCGATTGGTTCCGCCAAACAACAACTATAATGTTTACATTTTCATTTAATGCCGCACTCTAGATCATTCATTCTTATTATTAGGATAATTTTACTGATATTCCCTCATATTAAGATCATCTTTGCTCACTTAGACCAATAGGAAAACCATTTCCCACCAAAACCTGAAATTTCAAAAATCCACTCAAGTTACTTTTCTCCATAAAGCAAGAATCCCTAAATTTAGTTCCTTGCTATCCGTGGATCACTGACATCAAAGATCTTGCACTCATTGCCATGCATTAACTACATATCCTTCCTTTTTCACTCAACTCAACCCCATTGGATTGACTTTGATGATTTGACAACCTTCTCTTCCACTTCCAAATCATTAGAAACCACCATTTTTGTATGGTTTAACATCAAATCCAAACACACTCTTCCATAAATCTTGAATTCTATAAATTAGAACCTCTAGGATGATCATTTCTCACACCTTCACCACCATTTCCTGTGAATTTCTGCATATCTCAAGCATTTTTCACGATGACAAAATCAACTAACTCTTCATCACCTTCAAGACCACCAAGAAGAACCGCAAGAATAAGCGTAAAACCTTGATGTTTTGTCAACCTAAACTCATCATCATCAGACTCTTCACCACTCAACATCTCATCTCTAATCTATGATGAAAACTTTCTCACTTTGTCCACTCCAACACCTTCACCTATCATCATAACAACTCCACCACCAACAAAGACACCAGTGGCCACCACACCACCTCCCGCACCATCTCAAATACCCAAATCACCATCACCTCCAAGATCTCCAAAACTTCAACCATTAGAATTATTTGCCACACCACCGACCTCTCCACACCCGTTTTTGGAAACTTTAAAAGACCTACCTCAAAGATCAACAAATCCACCACCATTACCATTTGATTGTGAACCATCACAACAACAACCCTTACTCTTCCACCTTATTTATAGGGAAATCCGTGGCCCACTCTAAAGAGACCATGCTCCACCACCTTAACAACCTCAACCTCAACCCTTCTCACCAACCTCAACACTTAGGGACATTGACGAGTCCATGTGGATTAATCCTCCACAAACTCAAAATGCAATCAATGAGGAACTATATCAACTCTATGCCTTCTCCAACATGGTGGATTCTCACCTCCATGAAGCCATGCAATTACAAACCACCTTGCTCTCATCCATCATAGCTCCACCAAATCCCAACCACCAATCAACAAATGTTCCACCACCACCACCACCAAAAAACTAGCCTACTCTACCACCAAACTTCCCTCGCCATGGTTGCTCCATGTGTGAAAGAACCGGTCATCTTACTCAAAGAACCAATATATTGATTCATGAGCTCCAAAACGAGATGAGGTTCATTTTAAACCACATCCTCGAGCGTCCTAACGCTCTTTCTCATCCTCCTCAATAAATGCTCACATTAGGAGCCTCATATCTTAGGATTTTTTTTATTATTTCCAAGTTATTTTTTAGTATTTTTATTTCTAAGTTATTTTTTTTCTAGGACTTTTCTTTCTAAGTTATTTTTCTATTTATTCTTGCATTTCAACATCTCCATTATTGTCCAATTTTGTGACTTTTGTCACAAAATATTTTACTAATGAATGATGTTTATTGATGCTTGTGTGTTGGTTGTGACTTCTTATTGTACATTATATCCATGGTTGGTTTGAACTATTTATCACTAACCTTTGTTTTGTAGCACTTATTTATACTTGGCACTCTAACTAGGGGGAGTATTGACCAAGGGGAGCTAATCAAGCACTCAAAATCCATGCATCTTATACTTGGCATCCTAACTAGGGAGAATATTGACCAAGGGCTTGCATTATATTCCGCTACGCTTTTCTTCTTTTTGTTTCGACAAAAAGGGGGAGAAAATATTAAACTCAAAACTCACACATTTTATACAATTTAAAATGTCTAAATTGATTATAATATTGCATAAAACTAGTTTAATCTATATTTTTAAAAAAGACTTGCACTCTATTTATCTCATTGCTTAAAAATAAACTTTATGTTTTGTCCTCAACAAAAAGGGGGAGATTGTTAATACAAATATCGTCAAAAAAACGTTATTTATATTTTACGATCTTTGCTATATTTTGTTAACGACAATTATAAACTTTATTTTTAGCAAAACATAAATATAGTTAAGTCTTTTACATATATAGTCACAAGTCTTTCATAAACACAAAACATCACCCAACTAGCATATACATTTTACATGTTCACTTTCATATACATTTCACAATTTTACTTTCATATACATTTTAATCTAAAAATGGAAATGTATTATGACATCATAGCATGCATCACTTTGAAATCTTTAGGAGATTTTGAAGATCATTTGAAGATATCATGAATATCTTGTTTAGATCCTTACTCAATGAATCCTTGGAAAGATATGGAAATATCTTGGTTAGATTTGGTTAAGATTTGTGAAGATATGCTGTCAGGTTCCCACGGAACCAAACAGGTATAAGGACGGATCCCTTTAGTTGGATCCGTCCCATCCGTGGTTTGCTAAGGCAGTTGGCCTATAAATAGCAAGCCACACATTCATTTTTTCTCATCACTCATAAGCATAAACAATATCATACATTCTTTCATTCATATCTAACTCATTCATATTTCATATTTCATTGAGCTTCTTTGTAGCAAGAAGATCAAAGCATCACAAGCTTCAACAAAGCGTTGCAAGATTTGTTAGTTAGTCACTGTGTGAATTGTTGATGTTCACACATCATTGTTTGTACCAAACAATCATAAAACCTCTGTAGTGATCGGTTAGTATTTTAGTCCTTAAAATACATAATGTGACGGGAGTGATTGTACCCTTGTAAAAGAACTCGGTATTTAGCTTTGTACCGGAAAAAGTGTAAGCGACGTTTGTAAAGGTTTTCTCCGTCGAGAAGGGAGCTTGTTGATTAGTGAAGAAAAACTCTCGAGTTAGAGACTTGGGGAGTGTAGTAGGGCAAGGAAAAGAGTCCTTGTAGATTGAACCACTATAAACAATCGTGTTGTGGTTTGATCGTTTCTTTCTCTACTTGCATATTATTTATTGTTTGTTATTTGCATTAGTTGAATTCACACTAAGCATTCAAAGCAAATAAATTTTAAAACGGTAAAACTATTCAACCCCTTTCTAGTTTTCCACATTTATTTTTGCATCACCTTAGTATTTAAACTTTATCCTGAACTTATTTGAACTTGAGAAACGTGAACGTTATCCCTTTATTATGTCAGCACAACCTAGAAAGCACGAAACGAATCGAATTTGCCAAATAAATTAACTCTGAGAAAGTTATGCATATTTATACTCGTTTTTACTAGAATAATTATTTCGAGAACAATGGCGCAAGTTTCGTAATTTTTCGAATCCGTTTGGTACGTCAAATGGGTCCTACAGTGATTATTGTAAAAGTTTCACAAACTTGTCACATATGCCCCTCCGCCCGAAGTTACACCACACCCCCTCTACTTTATTTTGACCACCTTTAGTCCCCCACCCCATATAAAAACTATTTTATTTATTTAATTTCTCATAAAACACACACACACAACGTACATTCTCTTTCTCTCACCTCCACCTCACCGGATCTCCACCACCGGCCACCACCGCCGTCGGAAAATATTCCGGCCAAACCCCAAATTTCACCAAATTGTAGATCAGGACACCCTTGTCCTTTCTGGAGCGTTGAGCTCGCGAGGAGCTCGTTTGATACCCGAACGCCGTCACGCCACCACCACATTCAACACCACCACCCACCGCCGGTTCACCCACCCCCTTTCTCTCTCGATAAAACCCTCACGCGCCCCTTTTCCCTTTTATTTTTAATAAAACCGAAAACCTAACCCTAAAGTTTATAATAAAATCGTTTTTATTACAAATCTTTTAATAAGACCCTTCTGTTTTCATCAAAATCGTGTGGATCTAGTTGGTTTAACCTCAACTCGGTCTGAGTCACTCGACTCAGCCGAGTCAACTAGCGAGTCGAGTTGACTCGGGGTGAGTTATGGTTGTTTTGATATATTTTTAGCTTGTATGATCTTGGTTTATTGATTTGTAGTTCGGTTTGTAATTTTGGATTGGATTTGGGAGTTGTTTGGTTAGGCCGAGAGCCTTATGGCTCGAATGGGAGTGAGCCGTGACTCAAGGGAGTCATGGCTAGAGTTTTAGTTGAGTGGTTGTGTTGGTTTTGGATTTATTTTGGGTTTGAGTATAGCCGAGAGCCCCTAGGTTCGATGAGGAGTGAGCCATGACTCAAGGCGAGTCATGGCAAAGAGTTAGACTAGTTTAATAATTGTGGTAGTTTGGATGTTGTTTGGTTTGGATTTGGATGTGTTTTGCGTTAGCCGAGAGTCCCATGACTCATATCGAGTCGAGCCGTGACTCAAGGCGAGTCACGACATAAGGTTTTGGTTTATTGTTTGTGTTGGTTAGACTTGGTTTAGTTTTGTCGCGGTTAGAATTTGGTTGAGTTGTGTCCTAGCCGAGAGCTACATAAGCTCGATGCGAGTCAAGTCGTGACTCACGGGAGTCACGACAACGGTCATTAAGTTATTTGTGCCGAGTAGTTTAGTCGAGACTCACGGGAGTCTCGGCCGTGTCGTACTCGAGGTTAGAAAACCTCGAGTCAACTTTTATATTAGTTGTTGTTTATTTTATTTAATTATTTGTTTATCGATATGGTGTTTCGGGATAATATTTGACAATATGGGATATGATTTGGACATTGGACTTGGATATGTGTTATGAACCTATGCTTGGATGAGAATTGGACGTTATTGGATTTACGGTATTAGCCGATGGACCTTATGGACGATTTTGGTAATTGAGACGGAAGAGTATGTTAGACTCATAAGAGCTTAACATATTTGGACCCGAACATACACAAAATGGTCGATTAACTTGACAACTAATATATACGCAAATGATAGTGTCCAATTATATATATTTAACTTGTAAAATGTGACAATAAAACTTATATTCAAGAGTCGTAACGACTTGGTAATGGTTTATAAACGGACGCATCATGTCCAAATTTCGATAATATCTTTTATAACTTAATCGTTTATGATTACTCAACATCCTAAAAACTTTTTCGAAACTTATATGTTTTCTTCCTAAATCATGATGTTTTATCAACTATTTGGGAAATGGGTAAAACACTGAAACAACCTATTGATGTTTTCTTTCTTGTTTTTCTTATTTTATTTATTCTTCTTAATCTTAGTTCTTCTCTCTTTTCGTTATTTCTTTCTTCGTATCCGTTTGTGTTTGCCGACTATTATTACTTTAACTTCTCGTATCCACACGAGTCTTAAACGTTATTTCTCTCAAACGCCATTGAAATAAAACATTTTCATTTCAAATACGAGTATTACTTTATAAATCACTTTGAGGTTTATTGTTGAGACATATTATTCACATATTAGGTTGTGCTGAGGTTCATTTGCTGTGTTGTACCGTCTGACCATTTGTGAAATCTTGTTTCTCTACTACTACTAAGGTGTGATTCGTAGCCCCACTTTTACTTTTAAATAGTTTGTAAACCCATGGGGGAGATACATGCTATTTACTTATTTTTATGAGCACAATTGTTTATTGGTATGCTATTCCTGACTGAAACGATAATGCTAAGTACCGTCCTTGCCAAAAGCAAGTCCCTCGATCATGAACCATTAATCACTTGCGAGTGAGCGCGATTATAGTTTATAGGCCTATAGGAATTGACCCTCCCGCCATGTGGACTAAGGTCGGTCCACATGTGATGTACTATATTCGAGTTTTACTAGGTATCTGGCAAAGTACCTAGCTTTGGGGGCAACTATTATATTATGAAATTCCGCAGTTATTGTCGACTTACGCCAAGGTTATTGATGTCGGTTAACGCTTTTTGTGTCATGAGCTTAGCAAAATTATTTGACGCTTACCCGATATCTGTATTTGTTAAATATATCTTCCAGACTTAAAATCTTGTGTTCAACTGCTTTATTTATTAAACCTATGGATTACACTCAACCTTTATGTTGACTTTTTAGCATGTTTTATCTCAGGTAATTGATGCATATTTGTGGGCACCGAGAGTGGCTGAAGACTTTTGATGGCTATCTTTGGCTTTACTATCTATCTCTACTATCTTATCAATCGAAAAACCTTTTTAAACTATGTTTTATTTCTGCTGCAAACTATCTTTTATTTTCGCTGCAAACTATGTTTTATTTCCTCTGCAACGTATGTTTGAGAGTCTTTTAGACTCTAAATATTTAATTTTGTATTCGAATGATATGTTTTTTGCTAAAACATCTCGTTATGAGATTATTTTCTATGGATGTGACTGTCTTACCCCTCACGTAGCACCCCAAGCCCCGTTCCGCTGCCATATTCCGAATTGGGGGTGTTACACAGATAGATGGGTAAGCGGAGGTTGTTAATCAAGGCTTAGAACAATACTTGAGAGCTATGGTGTCGGACCCTCCTAATCAATGGGTACGTCTCCTTCCTTGGGTCGAGTATTGCTACAATACGAGCTACCATAGTAGCATTAAAATGACGCCTTGCAAGCACTGTACGGAAGATTTCCCCTAATCTTAATACCTTATCCGCCAGGATCTTCTAAAGTTACGGCCGTTGATACATTGTTGGTAGAACGGGATGCATTGTTGCAACAACTAAAGCAAAAATTGCTTGCTGTTAAAAATCGAATGGTGGAGCAAGCTAACTGTAAGAGGCGTGATATTGAGTTCAACGTTGGAGACAAGGTGCTTGTTAAGCTCCAGCCTTATCCAGAAATCACCCTTGCTAAGCGTCTTTCTAATAAGCTAGCCAAACGATTTTATGGACCATATGAGATAGTGGAACAAATAGGGAAAGTGGATTATCGACTCAATCTTATTAGTACTAGCAAGATTCATCCGGTTTTTCATGTGTCAATTCTTAAGCTATTCGCAGGAAATGGGGAGAAAGTTGTAACCAAATTACCTAAAGATTTTCAAGAGGGGCAGCCGTTGGAAAAACCCATGGCTATATGTGACTCGCGGTTAGTATTGCGCAATGGAAGCTTAGTTCAGCAGGTCTTAGTGCAATGGGACGGACGGTCTCCGGAGGAAGCAACGTGGGAATGGATGTCGGATTTCAAGGACACTTACCCTTCGTACAACCTCGAGGACAAGGTAGTTTTCGAATAAGGAGAGAATGTTACACCCATGAGTGATGGGCTGGGTCGTGGGAAGCGGACCAAGAAAGCACCAGGCAGGCATATTGAGTTTATGATGGGCTAGAATTTGTCTGTCATGTTTATCTATTTGTTTAGGAATGTCTTTGTGTCGTATTAGGAAATTGTCATTATTTAGGAATGCCTTCGTATTCGACTTGTGTTACAAGTTAGGGTTATTGGGTATTTATACCACGTTAGTTTATTAATGAAAGTTATGTTCTGTGAAGTAAATCTCTGATCTTTTCTCTCTTTTTCTTACGGAGCTCACCACGCTATAGTGGTGCTACCTTGGTATAGTTTAAGGCGTATCAATCTATTTTTTTTATTGGAAATAAAAGAGCTCAATTGGAAAATCAAGTTTTTTATTGGCTAATAAAAGTCTAAATTGAATTGGTTTAAATTAAATTAGTTTGGTTAAACTTTTGAAAATTTGGCGGAGAAAAAAATGAAAACACGCATATACTTTTGACGCATTTTTATTTATTTTATTTTATTTATTCATTTCAGAGATAAGTGGAAATAAACGTTTATATTTTGATTGGTTAATACAATTTACAATTAAATTTAAACTTGTTGGGAATTAAATATTCTGAAGATTAGTATCGGGATTTAAAGGTTTACAAGATCAGTTCTGCTCAAGGAAATACACTAAGTATCATTCTACTGCTAGTGTATTTCATTCTACTGCTAGCGTTAACATTCTGCTGCCACAAAAATTCTACTGCTAGTGCAACAGATACTGCTGCTAGATGGATAAGTGTCGAGTATTCTACTGCTGGTTGGATAAGTATACGAAGATATTTTGTACTAAAGTCAAGTATATATGGTAGATAATATCTTAGACAATGTGATCAGTCTTCATGTTGTTTACATAGAGCAAATTGTAAACACAGATACATGTTGTATCTTAATGACTGACACACTCAAACAAGTAGTTCGACAAGACTTATCATAATTGTAATGATCTCCTTTGTTTGTATAAAAGGGAGATCTTAGACTAGATATTGGGTGACTTAGATTTGTGCCAAAAATAGAACTTGAACATATGTTAAGAGAAAAGAACAAACACAACAATATCACAAGTCATAAGAACATTAAGATTCAAGGCTTTGTAACCCTAGTGATAGTGAAGATCACTCGTATTATTTTGAATAATATTGAATCGTTTGGTGATAAACTTTCTTTGTTCATTGTTCAATAACAAACATAACTGTTCCATTTCCATAACCAAATAACCTTCTAAGTGTGATTAAATAGATTCTGCATACTTAATCATATTCATTCAAAGTATCACATACACTCGTACTAAAGGACTAGCATCCTCAATAATGTTCATACCTAAAAATGTTAGTCCAAAACCAAGAAACAAAATGCAAAGCATTTGTCTTATAGCAGTATCATAATATGACTAACAAATATGAACTTAACAAACAAAAATTTGTACTAGCAGCACAAACTTTCTACTAACAGTAGTAACTTATAAAGCCAGCAGTACAATCAAAAATTTATATACAAAAACATATAGTTTTAAATCATTGAGGATTAAGCATCCCAATACTTGCTACCAAGTACTGAAACCTTCCAACATCAAAAGCTTTTGTAAGAAGATCTGAAAAGTTGTGATCAGAATCAATTTTAAGAACTTGAATCAACTTTTTCTCATTACAATCTCTAATAAAATGATGTCTTATTTCAATGTGTTTTGTTTTAGAATGTTGGTTTTGAAGCCATAGGACTTAACCACAGCAACTTGCAGCAGCTACATATTCAGCTTCAGTTGTTGAAGTAGCCACAATTGTTTGCTTCTTACACTGCCATGAGATAAGTCTACACCCAAGGAATTGACATCCTCCAGTTGTTGACTTTCTGTCCAAGCTAGCACCAGCATAATCACTATCCGAAAATGCTACCAAGTCAAAAGGTGATTCCCTTGAATACCATAGACCCAACCTAGGTTGACCCTTGAGATATCTAAAAATCCTCTTGACTGCTGTTAAATGAGAAACCTTTGGAGTTACTTGAAATCTTGCACAAGCACAAACAGAGAACATGATATCAGGTCTTGATGATGTAAGATACATCAAAGAGCCTATCATAGATCTGTAAGTGTGTACATCTACATTGTCTCCATCTAAATCTTTAAGAAGTGGCTTCTCAGAGTCCATTGGTGTGCTTGCCACTTTTGAATCAGCAAATTGAAATTTTCTAAGTATCTCTGCAACATATTTATCTTGGCTGATAAATATGCCTTCACATGATTGCTTAACTTGCAGACCCAAAAAGAATGTTAGTTCCCCCATGGAACTCATCTAAAACTTATGATGCGTAAGCTTCTCAAACTCCAAACACATCTCCTTCCTTGTAGATCTAAAGATGATATCATCCACATACACCTGAACTAGCAAAAGATCACTCTTGTGCTTCTTGATGAATAATGTCTGATCAATCTTCCCTCTTTGAAATCCATGTTCTATTAAGTAGGAAGCTAGTGTTTCATACCATGCTCTAGGTGCCTGATGAAGACCATAAAGAGCCTTAACTACTATGTACACTTTTTCTGGATGGTCAGGATCAATGAACCCTTGAGATTGTGAGACATATACCTCTTCTTCAATAGTACCATATAAAAAAGCACTCTTGACATCCATTTGATAAACTGTGAAGCCCATAAATGAAGCATAAGCCAAAAATAACCTAATGGCTTCAATCCTTGCTACTAGATCAAAAACCTCTTCATAGTCTATCCCTTCTTCTTGTGTATACCCTTGGGTTACTAATCTAGCCTTATTCCTAATCACTATGCCCCTTTCATCCATTTTATTTCTTAAAACCCATCTAGTGCCAATTACCCTCACATCCTTGGGTAAATCAACTAGCACCCATACTTTTTGAATCTTGAACTGAAGAAGCTCTTCTTGCATAGCTTCTACCCAGCTTGAATCATCTAGGGCTTTAAGAATGTTCTTTGGTTCTGCCTGTGAGAGAAAACATACAAATAAGAAAGAGTTGGAAAACTCATGCTGCTTTGAAGCATAAAGGGCATCAAGAAGCCCTTGTTGGTCTGAAGACATCAGTTGTTGCCTTGTCTTCACACCTGATTGTACATCTCCAATCACATTATCCAGGGAGTGGTCTTTGTGAATCCTGGTATGTGGAGTAGAAGGAACTTGATAGTTAGGTGAGATATTGCTCAAATCCACCTCTTCATCTGAGAAATCTGCTTCATTTGAGTCTGAAGGGCCAGCAGTAGAAACATTTGGCTCAGCAGTAGAAAATTTTAGCCTAGCAGTAGAATGCTCTGTCTCAGCAGTACTATCATCAGTAGAAACATTCTCTTGTTCTTTTGTTCCATCTTCCTTTTTTTCATCTTCAATCCCTTCTTTTGCTTCATCAGAAGAAGGTTCATCAATTTTTGAAGTTGAAACCACACTGGTACTTATTGGCATCCATACATGATCTTGATTTATCTCCTTGCCTAACCCTGCCTCATTTGTTGTTTGTGAACCTGAAAAATCATTAGTTTCTGCAACAACAGGCACATAATTCATAGAATGGGTTAGTGTCTCAAGATCAAATAATCAATTAGGACCTTGAACTGCTACACTGGATTTATTCTCTAAAAATTTCACATGCAGGTTTTCCTCTACTCTTCTAGTTCTTGAGTTGTATACTCTAAAAGCTTTGCTATTAAGAGAATATCCAATTAAGAATCCTTCATCTGCTTTACCATCAAACTTTCCAAGATGGTCTAAGGTATTTAGAATTGTCACATGACATCCAAAAGGTCAAAGAAATCCTATTGCAGGAGTTCTACCTCTAAAAAGCTCATATGATGTCTAATGGTGAGATTTGACAACAAAAACCCTATTTTGAACATAGCAACCAGTGTTGACTGCTTCTGCCCAAAAAGTGATAGGCAACTTAGAGTCGGCTAACATGGTTCTAGCAGCTTCTATGAGTGTTCTATTTCTCCTCTCAGCTACTCCATTTTGCTGAGGAGTTCTAGCTACACTAAATTCTCTCCTAATACCTTTTTCCTTAAAGAAGTCATCCATAACTCTATTCTTAAACTCTGTCCCATTATCACATCTAATGACTTTTACTCTTTTGCTTTCTAGGTTTTCTATCTCTGTAATGAATGTTTTAAGAATGCTAGAAGTCTCATCCTTAGAACCTAAAAAGAATACCCATGTAAATCTACTATAGTCATCAGTAACAACTAGACAATATCTTTTATGCTTTAGGCTACTAACAGAAGTAGGTCCAAATAAATCCATATGAAGCATAAACAATGATTGATCAACAGAGTTAAAAATTTTGGGCTTACAAGTGGCTTTGTGTTGTTTGCCTTTAAGACAAGCAATGCATGTTTGGTCATTTTCAAATCGTTTTTGAGGTAAACCTCTTACCAAACCATTCTTAACAATCTTATTTATGGTTTTGAAGTTAATATGACCAAGCCTCCTATGCCATTTCATAGATTCATCCAATGTGGCCTTTGCAACTAGACAAGTAAGTGCCTCTTTAGGAACAATCTTCTTCATATCAACACTGTACATGTTGCCCTTTCTTGGAATTCTAAGAAGTACTTGACTTTCATCAGGCATCTTAAAATCAGAAGAAAGTACAAGACATTCAGTATCAGTAAAAAGAACTTTGTTCTTTTTGTCACACATTTGTGAGACACTAAAAATAATATACTTTAACTCTTGTACATAGTACACATCTTCAAAATCTAATTTACCAGTTTTAAGAGTACCTTTACCAGTAATCTTGCCACCGATACCACCTCCAAAGGTAACATAGCCTCCATCTAATGTTTGAAAATCGGAAAGATAGGACTTGTTGCCTGTCATGTGCCTTGAACACCCACTATCTGAATAGCCTTGATCTTCATGATCTGTTGGTAAATGTTCCTGAACACAAATAAGGAAATTAGTTTCCTTAGGGAACCCAAGCCATTACTGACTTGGATTTTCCATGTGCATCAATGTATTTAAATTTCTTCAGAACAGTTGATGCACCATTGGATTTAAGAGGTTTCCAAATCCAACATGCTGAGGCCTTAACAGCATTGGCCTTCTTTTCCCTAGCAGTAGAACCCTTAGGTTTCCAAATTTGTTTTAGTGAAACTGCTTTTGTTGGAAAAGGTCTCTTAGCAGCTGTTTGTGCATGTTTGTAAGATGTTTTTGCACTTTGTAGTGCTGGTTTAGGGTAAACAGAGTAAAAAGGTCTGGCAGAAGAAACTGCATGTCTAGAAGTAGAATCTTTTGGTCTAGCAGTAGAAACTGCTTTTGGTCCAGACTTTGTTAAAACTGCTCTGGGGGTTGTTCTTGTGTAATTAGAGTGACTTTTAGGTATTTTCCTTTTTAGATTCACTCTAGTTTTGGAATACCCAGATACCCTTTGGTTGCAGAAGGCTACAAGATGGTCAAATTCTCCACATACAAAACAAGCTTTGTTATAAAAGTCAAAGTCATCACCTAGTTGGTGAGACTTAAGGCCATTCCAATTCCTTTGGTTGCCTTTAGGCTTTTTTGTGGTTTTGTATTGTTCACAATACCCAACTGGTTGCCTAACATGTTTAATGTTGGTTTTAGACCTATCAATATTTTGTTTGACTATCTTAGGAACACTTGTTCCTGCTTTCTTAACCACTTCAGGTTTAGACATAACCTGTTCATCTTCATCATCATCAGATACCCAGTCTTCAATGACTACTCTATCTGATCTTCTATCAGAGGACACCTTGTCCTCAGGAAGTGAAGTTTTACTTAAAATTTCACTTACTTTCTTAGGTTCATCAACAACTAACTTGGTTTTTGGCTGTACACCATATTGTAGCTCAGGTTGTTGAAATTCAGCTACACCTGAATTTTCTAGGTCAATCCCTGGGGGTTTAGGGATTCCTCTGTAAGGGGGTGGGACAGCATTATATCCTAACCCTGACTTGGCTCTATTAATCACTTGACATTCTATCGTGTTGGTCACACCTCTAGAAGCATGTTCTAGTGTTTCTACAGTCAAGTGAATGTTTCCATTTTCCTTGTTGATCCTATCATAAGCCTCTCTCAAAAGCTTAATTTCAGCATCTCTAAAGAATATGTCTTGTCTAAGAAGAGCTTTGTCATCAGAAAAAGAAAATTCATTTTGTTTGTAATGAATGATCTGCTTCTCTAGGGATTCTAAACCACATTTATAATCTACTAAGTCTTGTTGAGTTCTGCTTAGGACTTTCTTTTGGTCATCATAATGTTTGATTAAAGTTTGTAGTTCTGAAAGAGTTGTGCAAGTATTAGAACAAACTTTATGATTTTGTACCTCAGTAGAGAAAGCCATGAGTGCCATCTGTGAAGAATCTTCTTCTTCATCAGCCATGAAACTCCAATCAAAACCTAGCCCATCAATAGCTACCATAGCTTTTGAGTTTGGCTCAGAAACCTCCCTTGTTTTGGATGTGCTTCCAAAACCTTTATTCTTGCTATCTTGCTGCCTTGGCCTTCTACATTCTCTTGAGAAGTGCCCCATCATGTGGCAGTTATAGCACTCTATCTTTGACTTGTCAAAACCAGCAGTATCATTATTGCTGATTGTGAGCTTCTTCCCCCGTCCTTTGATAGAACTTCTTGGCTCTCATGCTAAGAAGAGAAATTTGCCATTTTAGGTCTATTTCCTCCAGATCATCATCATTGATCTCTTTGAGGTCTTCATAAGTGAGCATGGACCCATCATTTCGACTTGTGAGAAAAGCACAACAAGTCTTCACATCCAAAATACCCATGGTACTGCTTGATGAGCTAGCAGCACCAACACCATCAACAACTTTCACCTCTTCACTTGAATTTGAGGTACTAGGAGTTGACATAAATGTCATGTTCCTAGTATTAGAACTAGTACCTCCATTTTTCTTCAAATCTTGTTCCACAATCTTAAAGTTGCTATACAAGTCTATTAGTTCCATGGTGTCAAGGTCTGGCTTGTTCTTCTAGACAACAACATGTATAGCCCACTCTTCTGGTAAGCTTCTCAGAAATTTTGAGTTCAAATCTTCTTGAGGTATTTCAACCCCAAGAATAGCAAGTTGGCTCACAATATTCTGAAGCCTATTAAACATGTGGTCAAGAGATTCATTGTTGGTAGAGGAGAAGTTTTCAAACTGCTGCTTGAATAGTGTCTTGTGGGTTTTCTTGGTGGCTTCATTTCCACCATACCTGGTAACAATAGCTTCAAATAATGACTTGGCATCTTTGAACTTGCTAAAGTTTAAAAGTTGATCATTGGGAATGATCATCATCAGCATGCATCTTGCCTTTAGATCATTTTTCTTCTTTATTCTGTCTTCTGTAGATGTTGGGTGCATTTGTAGAGTTGTCACCACTTTGCCTTCCACTGTTGATGCAGTGGTTGTAGGCTGGTAAGAGTTTCCATCTTCAATAATTTCCCAAAGTGCATAATCTTGCACTTAGAAATACTGCTCTATTCTCAGCCTCCACATCTCAAACTTATTCTGTTTGAGCATCGGTAATTTTGCAGCAACATTGGTCTGAATAGATTCAACGTCCATTTCTTCTTCTTCTTCTTCTAAATAAAAGATATCAGCCTGACTATGATACCAATTGCGAGGATGCTTCGATACACTATTGAGGATGTTAGTTCTTTAGTACGAGTGTATGTGATACTTTGAATGAATATGATTAAGTATGCGAAATCTACTTAATCACACTTAGAAGGTTATTTGGTTATGGAAATGGAACAGTTATGTTTGTTATTGAACAATGAACAAAGAAAGTTTATCACCAAACGATTCAATATTATTCAAAATAATACGAGTGATCTTCACTATCACTAGGGTTACAAAACCTTGAATCTTAATGTTTTTATGACTTGTGATATTGTTGTGTTTGTTCTTTTCTCTTAACAGATGTTCAAGTTCTACTTTTGGCACAAATCTAAGTCACCCAATATCTAGTCTAAGATCTCCCTTTTATACAAACAAAGGAGATCATTACAATTATGATAAGTCTTGTCGAACTACTTGTTTGAGTGTGTCAGTCATTAAGATACAAGATGTATCTATGTTTACAATTTGCTTTGTGTAAACCACATGGAGACTGATCACATTGTCTAAGATATTATCTACCGTATATATTTGACTTTAGTACAAAATATCTTCGTATACTTATCTAACCAGCAGTAGAATACTCGACACTTATCCATCTAGCAGCAGTATCTGTTGCACCAGCAGTAGAATGTTTGCGGCAGCAGAATCTTAACGCTAGCAGTAGAATGATACTTAGTGTATTTCCTTGAGCAGAACTGATCTTGTAAACCTTTAAATCCCGATACTAATCTTCAGAATATTTAATTCCCATCAAAACTTTTAAAAAGAGGCTAATCTTAAATCTAATTTTATAGACTTAAGAGTAATTCCCAATTTTCATAGTTTCTATTTTTTTTTTAAAAAAAACCCATATACTTTAAACCTTCTTTTTTATAAAAACTATTACTACTATTTTTTTTTACTTTCTTTTTTGTTCTATTTTTTAGATTTTTTTTAAAACGACTAACTATCTCACAATAAATCAATTTTACATGTCCTAAGCAGGACTTGAATGCACAACCATTTGATTGGGAGAATTCTCACATATTGGATACTATTAGGACACAAACACATTGGATATGAGTTTCTCCCCTTCTCATTTTCTTCTTTTGGGAAACTCGGGAAGGATACTGTGGCCCTACTGAAGCGGATCCGAAAATTTTCTGTGACTCAAGACATCGGAGCGCGTGCCGCTGCTCATATTTTTAGTAGGATTAGCTTTGCAATAGCTAGAAGAGTGGGAGCCCAGTTAGTATCTCGGCTCCCTCTAATTTCTTGTAGATCCTATGAGTTTCTAATAAAGTGATGTTTTATATATAAAATAATAATAATAATAATAATAATAATAATAATAATAATAATAATAATAATAATAATAATAATAATATTGAGTGTAATACTTAAAACACAATCAATGTACGCCTACATGTTATTGAATATATGCACGAATTAAATATAACATATATAAAAATTTATATTCAATGAATTTGAATTATGTTAAAATATCAAATTAAGTTACTCAAACAATAATTTTATTAAAATATCATATTGATATAATTTAGATATTATTATTAGTTATAGTAATTTTCTGAGCTTAATCCGTGTTTAATAACCGGTGCGTACACGGTTAAAAACTACAATGAGGATAGTATTAAATAATTGTAATAACAAAAATCTATAAATGCATGAGATTATACGGAATAAGTATCAAAATGAAAGCACGATTTATAATACACGCCAAATAAATTTAATTAAAATATTAAACACTGCTAAATTATTATATATCCGTATATTAAACTAATTTTTTTTTTAATAAACTTGATTCATGTTACCATTATGATTTCAGTTTTAAAATAAATGATTGGTGTTTTGTGACGCATTAGGCTGAACACAGTCCATTGTTTATAATCGGTCGGTCGCCACATATTTTGAAAACCGACCGATACTCTTTTCGGTCACTTGGGTTGCTAGTGATCGGTCGCTTGTCCATGAAATGCAATATCGATCGTTTGGCCACCGACTTTTAAACACTCACACACAAACATATTTAAAAAAAAAAAAAAACCTTTTCATCGACTGTGACACTCTGGTCGCTTCTGGTCGCTGAAAAGAGAAAGCTGACGTGGCACCCGGTGACCCAGGTCGCTTGGGTCAATGACTGTGTCCAGCCTTAGAATGTAGCAATGGTAGAAATATTCAAATATATAAAAATCACTACAATTCTAATGACTTTTGCTAATATCACTACAACTTGGTACATGTTAGCGTCATAGCGTAAATTTATTAAAAACTTGTTTTCCTTTCATAAAAAATGCATTTAATAAATATTAAATAAATATGTAAATTATCCTGATTAAATACATTCTCTTTTAGTTTAGTAGAACTTTCCATTTTAATACATGTTAGCAATTTTAATGTGTGAGAGCACTTAGATAATGGTTAATGGATGCTTGAGAGATATCAATGAAAATCATAATCCATCATTCACTTTATATTGTGTTCAATATACTTGGTTGGTTCTTGTTTCACAACATGTTAGCGCGACTTCTCAATGATTTAATACCAAAAGTTCGGTGTGAGTGATCGATCTTTGCATACCTTCATCAAAGTGGCTTCCGAGAAGTAATTTTCTTTTTCATGGGTTATCCTTCAATATTGCAATATATTTTGTGGGCATTTGAACATTTTAGTTCAAATGACTCAATAATATTCCTTTTAAATACTTCCTTCGTCTCAAAATAATTGTCAGGAGACAAGAATCACATAGTTTAATAAAAGTGAGGCCACTTTAGTTTTCAACCACTCAAAAAGAATATTCTCCTACTATATTCTCTAGTTTTTACTTAAAAAGGAAAGTTGACAATTGTTATGAGACATCCAAAAATGAAAATATGGATAATATTTTTGAGACGGAGGAAGTAATATTGGACCAAAGCCCAAGAAGCCCCAAAACTTCGCCCAATTAGTGAAGTCATGAGGTTGTTTTTTCAATATCAGTTGTCATACAAACATAACTTCATTCTTTAGAATTATTATTTATCGGTTACAAATAGATGTACAGTCATTAATAAAGGATTAAAAAAACTTTGTCATGCCAGCATAACTTGATTTTTGGGAATTATTATTTTAGTATTCAAAATACATGTACACTCATTAATTTAGGATTATAAAGAAGCTTTTAGTAGGATTAAAAATAAGCTTTTATTTGTTAAACAGCTTCAAGAGGGGTTGTTATTGTTTGGAGATTACATGTATGTAGTGTGCCATGTATGTAGTGTGCGCATCCTCAATTCATTTGGATTGAAAACCTTTTGCATAATTGTTTTCGAACAGATGGTTTTGTTGTTTTCTTGAAGTTTATTTCCTTTTAAACTTCCCGAATTGCCATTTCATCATGTTTCGTTTTCTGATCATAGTTGTTTACAAAATGTTATTAGTTGGTGTCGTCTGCTTCTTTTTTGACCGTTTGTTTCGGTTTCTTATTTTTTGGAAATATGAAACGAAAATTAAATTTTGCTTCTGAAAATCCCATTCAACGTTTTCGTGCTGACCAATCACCCGAAGAATCTGATAATGTAAACCTTACACTCACGTCCCAAAGACAGCATTTGGTTAGACAAAGGTTGTTTAACGACCAGCTTAACACGCAATCAGTCTACAATAATGATGATGATAATGCTTATGCCAACAACAACCATGTGGACGGCGGTTGGTTATTCTGTTTTGTTTGTTATATCATGCTATTATTTTTTCTAACACATGCGTCTGCTCACGTTTGAATTCGTTGTTATTTTGATGCAGCTGCTTCTTTACCGACACAAGCTACTACCTCTTTGGAATTTCAAGCCAGGCGACTCACAAAAAGAGTAGTTGATCTTCAAACAAGTATTCACCCAAACACCGGTGATGAGGCTCACGTTTGAATTCGTTGTTATATTGACTATTAGTTTTCTTATGCAGCAGTCACCCATTATAATTCCAGTCACTCGGTCCCAAAGGCCCCAAAAAGGCATGTGGAAAACTAGAAGAGGGGGGGGGGGGTTGAATAGTTTTACCAGTTTTTAAGTTGTCTCAAAAACTTTTACTTATTGAAAAACTTTGATTCGAGTCTTATGTGCAATCAATCAACACCAATATGAACTACACACTAAACTAACTAATTATAAGTAATGAAAGTAAAGAGAAGAGATGGAAATATCAAACCGGGACAAAAGGATTTATAGTGGTTCGGCTACGAAGCTCTTATTCGCCCTACTCCATTCCCTGAGTACCACACTTGAGAGTTTCAAGCACTGTGTAAACAACCTCCCTTTAGGCGGAGAAAACCGTACACGTCGCTTATCCTATTTCCGACACTAAGCTAGATGTCGAGTGCTAATCCTAGCTAGCACCAATCTACCACGATCTACTTGATCCTTTCTACTTCACACAAGACTCGATCTACCCGATCTACTTATGATCCACTTGATCAATCACACAAGCCCAATGGCTTCAAGAGATCTCTAAGATCTTGACACGATCACAATGATCAACCCTCACTTGACTCAACCTATCCTATCAACCCTTGATCAATCTTGATCAACACACAAGCCTAATGGCTACAAGAGATATTCACTATCTCTATAAGATCACAATGATCTTTCCTCACAAACTCTCAACAGAAAAATGATCTTGATGTATACTATGATATAATCAAGTGTGTAACAAATGTTACAAGTGCTTTTACCTACAACTATAACACTTTGTATCTACTTGGATACCTTGTGTTCTTCTCTTGCACTTGAAGAGGAATGAAGAGGATCACTTGGATGGATGATTGGATCACTCTTAAACAAAAGAAAAACCTAACTAAATGATCAAGAAGAGAAAATATGATAAGTGTATTGAACTCAGAAAGTTCTGTGTGAAAAAGGATGTCCAAGAACTGTGAATAGGGCTGGTATTTATAGGCAGAGAAAATCTGGCCGTTACAGGGACACGGTACCACTAAAGTTCACACAGTACCACTAAATTTAGTGGTACCGTGCCAGACAAAAACACTCCTCTTTTTGTCTTTTCTGGTGAAAACTTATTTGGGGAAGTTTGGAGCTGATTTTGGGGGGAAAAATAGCTGTTATGTATTTTGAACTTATTTTTCTATTAAAACATTTCTTAATTATTCAAAAATAATTTGTAAAGTATATTTTTGAAAGAAATGTTTTGTCACATAAAAATGTGATGTCTAAAACATAAATTTACTTCTTTGATCATTTGTCAAGTTGTAAATTTATTCTAGAGTGATTTGCGTAGAAACGGGAACTTTCGATTAAAAACTTGTTTACGTTAATTTTAACGTAACGTGATTTCACATTTTGTCATCCTCAAAACGTGAAGTTATCAAAACGTGAAGTTATCAAAAGATAGAAATAACGTTTTTAGACTAATATGTATAACATAAGTGGGTTTGTGTAAATCCTATGATTTGGGAATCATGTAAGTTCTACATTGTCTAATCCGAGTCTTAATTGCATAAAACTTCAATCAAAATTTGAAAAACCCCAATTCGATTTTATGCATAAGAGGAAACCCTAGACTCAAATTAAAAAGAGATTAGAGTTAATTGACTTACAATTTGTGTTGTAGTGATTAAGATTCTTTGATTGCAATGCCTCGATCTTGAATTACAAGAGTGTAGTAGGATTTGGGAGTTGTGTTTGTTTTTTACAGCAGTTCACAGTGGGTATTTTGTTTGAAATGGGTGTGCAGAGGGAAAAAGGTAGAAAAACGGGCTTCAGCAGATATACGGTACCACGGTACCACTAATTTTAGTGGTGCCATGCCACTTTAATGGTGCCGTGTATGTCTGAGACCCATTTTTGTTCTGTTTTGACTCTTGACTGATTAATCTTACTTATTTAGTAAGACTTTTTTACGCGAGGAGAGAGTTTATCCCTAATAAACTCTTTTAACGAGAACGACTAGGCGTAATGACAAGGAATGACCTTAGCATTTCCGAGGAAATACATAAGTGGTCATTGGAGGAAAATGAGGATTGACTTTCAATATTTCCCGTGAAATATTTAGAAGTCATGAGTCGAGATGTAGAGGATGACTACGATATTTCCAATGAAATATTTAATTAGTCATGAGCGGAATGAGAAGAATAACTCACATAGTTATGACGTATGACGAGAGGAATGACTTCAATATTTCCAGTGAAATATTTAAGTAATCATACGAAGAACGTGAAGGATGACTTAATATTTCCAGTGAAATATCTACAAGTCATGTGACAAGACGTACGTAATGACTTAATATTTCCAGTGAAATATTCAACAGTCATGAGACGAGACGTAAGAAATGACTTGATATTTCCAGTGAAATACCTATAAGTCATGGGAAGGATATGAGGGATGACTCAATATTTCCAGTGAAATATTTAAGTAGTCATGAGACGGATGTGAGGAATGACTTAAAAAGTCATGAGATGAGATGTAAGGAATGACTCAATACTTCCAGTGAAATATCTAAGAGTCATGAGACGAGACGGAAGGAATGACTTAATATTTCCAATGAAATATTTAGCAAGTCATGAGATAAGACGTAAGGGATGACTTTAATATTTCCACTAAAATATTTAAATAGTCATGAGAGGATGAGAAGGATGACTTAAAAAGTCATGAGGCGAGATGTAAGAAATGACTTCAATATTTCCAGTGAAATTTTTAGAAAGTCATGAGACGAGATATGAGAGATGACTTCAATATTTTCGAAGAAATATTCAAATAGTCATAAGATGGGTGTGAAGAACGTATTAGTTAGGATATCGAAGATGTTGTCCTTTGAGGGAAACTTTTCTAGGAAAAAGATTCTTCTTTGGACATTATCGCGACGGAGGGGATGACGTACTTCGATGAGCTTCGTGCATGAGCAATCCACGGGGTTCTCGGTCAAGTCTATTTGCACCTCTGTTGTCACTCTTCACAGGAGTGTTGTTGAGATGGACGTCTCATTTGATTAGAGCTTGTCTCATCCATAGTGCTTGTTGACATGCCTCACCGACGCTTATTTTTGGCTATTTTTCTTTTAAGTTCATCACTTTGTTTATCATAAGAAACTATTTCATCCTTTCTAGTTTCCGGATTCTTTTGAATCGGTTGAAAGTCACCCTCGGTAATAACATGCCAAAGATCAATGTCTTTTGATTTCACATACGTTTCGAATCTTGTTTTCCAATAGATAAAACAACCGGTTTCGAAAAGTGGTGGTCTTTGCATAGATTGCCCTTCTAGATATTTGTCGGAATCCATTGATCGATTCAAGTTTTAAAATACAATTTACTTTAAAATCTTGACTGACGTGGCTTCTGATACCAATTGTGGAAAACTAGAAGGGGGGGTTGAATAGTTTTACCGGTTTTTAAGTTGTCTCAAAAACTTTTACTTATTGAAAAACTTTGATTCGAGTCTTATGTGCAATCAATCAACACCAATATGAACTACACACTAAACTAACTAATTCTTCGCCCTACTCCACTCCCCGAGTACCACACTCGAGAGTTTCAAGCACTATGTCAACAACCTCCCTTTAGGCGGAGAAAACCGTACACGTCGCTTATCCTATTTCCGACACTAAGCTAGATGTCGAGTGCTAATCTTAGCTAGCACCAATCTACCACGATCTACTTGATCCTTTCTACTTCACACAAGACTCGATCTACCCGATCTACTTATGATCCACTTGATCAATCACACAAGCCCAATGGCTTCCAGAGATCTCTAAGATCTTGAAACGATCACAATGACCAACCCTCACTTGACTCAACCTATCTTATCAACCCTTGATCAATTTTGATCAACACACAAGCCCAATGGCTACAAGAGATATTCACTATCTCTGTAAGATCACAATGATCTTTCCTCACAAACTCTCAAAAGAAAAATGATCTTGATGTATACTATGATACAATCAAGTGTGTAACAAATGTTACAAGTGCTTCTACCTACAACTATAACACTTTGTATCTACTTGGATACCTTGTGTTCTTCTCTTGCACTTGAAGAGGAATGAAGAGGATCACTTGGATGGATGATTGGATCACTCTTAAACAAAAGAAAAACCTAACTAAATGATCAAGAAGAGAAAATATGATTAGTGTATTGAACACAGAAAGTTCTGTTTGAAAAAGGATGCCCAAGAATTGTAAATAGGGTTGGTATTTGTAGGCAGAGAAAATCTGGCCGTTATAAAGACACGGTACCACTAAAGTTCACACAGTACCACTAAATTTAGTGGTACCGTGCCAGACAAAAACGCTCCTCTTTTTGTCTTTTCTGGTGAAAACTTATTTGGGGAAGTTTGGAGCTGATTTTGGGGGGGAAAAATAGCTGTTATGTATTTTGAACTTATTTTTCCATTAAAACATTTCTAAATTATTCAAAAATAATTTGTAAAGTATATTTTTGAAAGAAATGTTTTGTCACATAAAAATGTGATGTCTAAAACACAAATTCACTTCTTTGATCATTTGTCAAGCTGTAAATTTATTCTAGAGTGATTTGCGTAGAAACGAGAACTTTCGATTAAAAACTTGTTTACGTTAATTTTAAAGTAACGTGATTTCACATTTTGTCATCCTCAAAACGTGAAGTTATCGAAAGATAGAAATAACGTTTTTAGAACATTATTTGCATCAACAAGGCATGTATCACAGGCCACGCCTGCTTCTTCCTCATACAGTCATGGTGCGACCCGCAACACACGCAGGCGTGTTATCAGGGACGCGTCGCTGCACCATCGTCAGCCATCAACCACTCCAGCTGCAGCAGGGCCCAACTCTGTTGGAATCTAAGGTACACACCCTCATTTTCTTTCAGCAGCTTTAGTTTTCCCTTAATAACGAAATATTGATCACATACGTTGTTACTAAATCTTAATGTAATTGGTTGCAGACTCATTGCCAACATATGGTGATATGGGAGATTGTGATCAGTGTTACCGCCATTGTGGGGAAGCCTTTTGGTACGAAGAACGGTTAAAAGGCCACTCGAAGACTGCTAGACCCGAATATCATTCGTGTTGTGGAGGTGGAAAGATTTTCATGCCCCCCGAGCCTGAACCCCCAGATTATATGAAGATGTTACTTCAGGACAAACATTTCATGGAGCACATTAGAGCTTATAACCAGATGTTTGCAATGACATCTTTTGGCGCGAAAATTGACGATTCTATTAACAACGGTCTTGGCCCTTATGTATTCAAAATTTCGGGCCAGATATACCATCGAATCGGCTCATTATGTCCTACAGGCGATGACACACCGAGATTTATGCAGTTCTATATTTTTGACATGGACAACGAGGTCGCAAACACAATGAGTCACTTTTCAACGTCAGTCAGGAACAACTTAAATCCATAGGTGGTTCAAGGACTCATTAACTTTTTGGACGAACACAACGAGCTGGTACAAGTCTTTAGAGCAGCAAGGGACAGGTGCAGGGATGGAAATGTAGAAAAATTCAAAATCCGGCTTTATAATGCTGAAGGCATGCGTGGTTACGAACTTCCAACGTCGCGGACACTTGGAGCTATAGTTTTTGACAGTGGTCCGACTACCCTTTTGGATTATGATGTTGTTATTGAATACAAAGATGGCCCTGTTCAAAGAATCAACAAATTACACCCGTCCTATATGTCGCTGCAGTTTCCACTGCTTTTCATCTATGGTCAATCGGGATACCATATCAAATTGAAAGTAAGATCTGCTGAAAGAACTAGGAAAGCCAAGCGTGTGACTATGAATGCCTTTTACACATATCAGTTACATCCACGACCAAACCAGTATGATTTAATTTTTCGTGGGGGACGTCTTTTCCAACAATATGTCGTAGGGATGTACTGTTCTATTGAACAAAGTAGGATGGATTTTCTGAGGAAGAATAAAGGCAACATTCAGAATGATTACCTTTCGGGTCTGTATGACGCGCTCCAAAGAGGAGATCGCGATGGTTCCGATGCAGGCACAAGAATCATATTACCATCGTCGTTCACGGGCGGTCCACATTATATGTATAGTGATTATTTGGACGCTCTAGCAATTTGTCGTACACTTGGCAATCCTCAGTTCTTCATCACTTTTACGTGCAATGTCAGGTGGCCAGAAATCACTAGATATATGGCGCAATATCCGGAATTGTACCCATCAGATAGAGCAGACATAATATGTCGAGTCTTCAAGGAGAAAATAAAGGCGTTAGTGAGATTCCTCAAGAATAAAAGAACATTCGGGCGTGTGACAGGAGGTATGATTGTACTTCAAATTATATAACATTGAAAATTGTCTTTTATTTGTTTTTACAGAACAACAAACATAACTTAAGTAATATTTAATAATCAGCACCTATTCGAAAATGATGATCAAACACAGATACGGCACGTTGCTAATTGGTTGTATTATCTTCATTGCATTTTTTCAGTGTTATACACTATAGAGTTCCAGAAATGTGGGCTGCCACATTGTCATACGCTGCTGTGGGTTGACTCATCAGACAAGATAGAAAACGCCGAAGATATCGACGACTATGTTTTAGCAGAATTACCAGACCCAGTAATTGATCCACAGGGGTACAAAGTTGTCTCGGAAATGATGGTTCATGGACCATGTGGGTTAGCAAATATGAACGCACCATGTATGCAGGGGGACCAGTGCACCAAAAAATTTCCCAAAAAATATAATGAAAACACCTTTTTTGATACTAATGGGCAGGTACATTATCGGCGAAGAAACACAGCCATATCTACAATGAAACACAACATCAAACTAGACAACAACTACATCGTGCCATACAACCGTACCCTGTCCCTAACTTTCCAAGCCCACATCAACGTTGAATACTGTGGCTGGAGTATGCTTATAAAATATCTGTTTAAGTACATCTCCAAAGGAACCGACCGGGTGTTTGCACGAGTAACTAGACCAGTTTGTGATCCTCATCTTCTGCAATTCATTCTCAGCCTCAAATAGATGAGATTCAGAACTTTGTTGACGGGTGGTTCATATGTCCTCACGAGGCATGCTGGCGGCTCTTGAATTTCGACATACATAGTAGAGAACCGGCGGTACAAATACTGTCAGTCCATCTCGAGAACATGCAATCAGTAACTTTTAGGGACAATGACAACTTGGAATCTATTGTGATCGAAAATTCACCACTGTTACCCAATGGTTCGCATACAACTCTGCCAACGAAGACGGCCGCCATCTAACATATTTACAGTTTCCCTCTGAGTACGTTTGGTACGCAGACAAAAAGAGATGGCAACCAAGAAAAATGAGCCAGTCATCAATTAGAAGATTGGCGTATATACATCCAAGCTTAGGTGAGGTATTCTATTTCAGGGTGTTGTTATGTCATCAAAAAGGGTGCAAAGGATTTCTGGATGTTAGTACAGTCAACCGAAAAGTTTATCCTACATATAGATCAGCATGTGAGGCATTAGGTCTACTTGGTGACAATAAAGAATGGGACACGGCGATGGAAGAAGCATGTTTCTCAGCAACATCTTCAGAGCTTAGATTTCTATTTGCTCAAATTCTAATCTACTGTGAGGTTGCATATCCAAAAAAATTGTAGGACAAGTACTGCTCACGCATGGGCGACGATATTCCAGGATCTGTTTCAGAAACCGTACATATTCTAAACTACCATGTAAACCAACAGGAGTTACAGCATTACATCCGCTATGAGCTGCAGATAATACTTACTAGCTGCGAGAAATTAGTAAAGGATTTCAATCTTCCATCACCTCCAAAGGAATTGTTAAGCAAATTAAACAACAGGTTACTCATGGAGGAGAAGAATTACAACCGAGAAGAATTGCTACAACAAATGAAGGAGTCCATTCCAAAACTGAATGTTGAACAGAAACAGATATACGATACGGTGATTCACACTTCTGCAATAAAGAGACATGATCTAATATTCGTTTATGGTCATGGCGGGACTGGAAAAACCTTTCTTTGGAAAACAATCATTAGCACCCTGCGTTCAGAAGCCAAAATAGTACTGACAGTCGCGTCTTTCGGGATTGCATCTTTGCTCCTCCCATCAGGGAGGACTGCACACTCCAGGTTCAAACTTCCCCTTGAGTTAACAGACCAATCACTTTGCAAAATAAAGAAAACACCCATATAGGCAGGCTGTTGGCTGACACAGACCTTATTATCTGGGACGAGGCCCCTATGAATGACAAACGCTGATTTGAAGCATTAGACAGGAGTTTGAGAGATATACTCGATGAAACGAACTTATTGTTTGGGGGCAAGTCAGTCGTTCTGGGAGGAGACTTTCGCCAGACATTTCCAGTCAAAAAAGGTGCACCGAAAATCGAAGTGATTGCATCATCAATTACAGAATCACACCTATGGATGTATTTTAAAGTCCTCCTTCTAAACACAAACATGAGACTATTGAGAAATGATTTAAACCAAGATGAGCAAAACCCAGCAAAGTCATTCGCATCTTGGCTACTCAAGGTCGGTGATAGTAAACTAGGGCAGCCTAATGAACAAGGTGGAGAAGATAAGTCATGGATTGATATTCCTTCCAGATATTGCATCGAAAAAAACGAACAGGGTTTAACCAACCTTATCAATGTCATACATGATCCAACTACTTTGCAGACACCTTCAGCGACAACACTCCAGTAAAAAACCATTGTCTGCCCAAAAAACGAAACCGCTGATGTGATTAATGCAAAGGTTTTGTCAATGGTCAGCGGAGAAAGTACCACTTATGCAAGCTTGGATGAGGCAACACTAACTGGCATGGACGGAGGAGAAACAGAGATGATGTATCCGACAGAACATCTCAACACATTTAATCTCCCAGGATTTCTTCCGCACGACCTTGAACTTAAAGTTGGGGCACCGGTCATGCTTCTAAGGAATGTAAATTTGGCAGGCGGGCTGTGTAATGGTACAAGGATGATAGTGACACAAATTTTGTCGAAACTAATTGAGGTCCAAATCATCACTGGAGCAAGAATTGGAGAAAAAGTGTTTATCCACTGAATCCCTTTAATACATAGAAATCCTGATCTCCCATTCATCTTCAAATGAAAACAGTTCCCCATAAATCTTTGCTATGCCATGACCATCAACAAAAGCCAAGGTCAATCTCTCAATAAAATTGGATTATACCTGCCACAGCCAATCTTCGGTCACGGACAACAATACGTAGCACTTTCTAGGGCAACATCACCTCATGGCCTTAAAATCCTCATCGAACAAGAGCCCGATCAACCACCAAACACAACAAAAAACATTGTCTGCAGAGATTTCTTAACAAAGATCCAAAACACCCACCGCTCTTTATAACCTTTTTTTTTTTTCTTTCAAAAATGTTGTTCTACAAAGAAAATTTTAGACGGACTCTATTTTTTGCAACAACGTGTGCAACCGGTTTTAAAAAAACTTTGGTTTCCTGGTGTGCATAGTTTGTCTACTGATATCAGTTTACTCTACTCTATACAAGGTTTAAAAGTACAAAAACGAGCCTCGAGGCATTTTCCCTTCGCCTCTAGAGGTGTAAGCCTCGAGGTGAACCGAGGCGTAAGGTCGAGGCGAAATTAAAAAAAATATAAAAGTTATATATCTTATAAAAAAAATACTAAACATCAAATAAAGTTCATAATCAATCAAACAACATAATTTGCATCATCTTCCAACTCCTCATTCTCATCCGCACGATAATCTTCATTGACCGTATCATCTTCGGACTCCTCATCAATCAAATTTATTTGAACACTTTTTCTCTTCCTAGATGTTCCACTTGCACTTGCCTCACCACCTTCAGTTGCTCTAGTTGTTTCGCCACCTTCCTCACCACTTGCACCACCACCTCCCTCCACATCTCTAGTGTCATCTTCATTGTCATCATTTGGATCGGCTATCCACTCATCATCCGACATCACATTTTCAACAACTAGGGGATCATCTTCTTCTTTTAGATTGGTCTTCTTCAAGAATTTCTGCTTTAACTTCCTATTATACATGATATAAACCAAATTATTCATCCTTTCGGTGTTCAACCGATTGCGCCTCGTTGTATGCACTTGATTGAACGTACTCCAATTACGTTCACAAGCCGAGGCGGAACACGTGAGACCTAAAACCTTGATTGCAAACCCTTTGAGTTCCGGGGTCTCATCTCCATATTCACCCCACCATCTAACTATATATGCAAGATGTTTATAAAAAAATAGTAAATAATTAGCAAATGTAAAGTATATATAAAAAATTAGTAAAAATTTACCCGGTGGACATGTCTTATACGTCGCCAATGATCCCCTATATCCAAACAATCCCCTTTTTTCTTTGTAATCGATAAGTTGATCTTCAATTTTCAAATAAACACTCGTATCCTTGACGAGTCTATCCATCACATCATACAAACCTCTCTTGATCTCAGGATGCTGAGAAACATCAGGACTCCATCGAAATTGTGGATTTAAATAATAGGCAGCCGCATGCAAATCACGATGCATTTGATTTTCCCATTTTTTATCAATGATGTCCAATATCTCTTTATAAGAAGACAAATTGTCATTCAAGTTTTTTGCAATTTTTTCTTTGCAGGTATCCATAGCTCCATAAATAAATCCCATTGCCGGTGTTTGCTCCCCATCAACAAGCCTTAGAACCTCAACAAGTGGCATTGTGGTTTTCATAGCATAAACCACACTAGGCCAAAAATGTTGTTCATCCATGATTATCTTTCTTATTGCTTTACCATCGGCTTTCTTAGCCCAAGCACATGTCCTCCATTCATTTGAAACAAACATTTGTTGTAAAGCATCCCTCGATTCATAAACACTTTGTATGGTCAAAAATGCCGTGGCGAATCTTGTAGCAGCAGGACGAAGAAGATCTTTCTTTAGATGCTTGCGAGCTAAACTCAACACCCATTGATGATTATAAATAAAATTGCTCACTTTTTTTGCTTTAAGCAAAGCATTCTTATGTTGTGGCAATTCCCCGATTTTTTCAAGCATCAAATCGATGCAATGAGCGGCACATGGGGTCCAATACAAGCTCTTTCTTTTGTCCATTAACAATGCACCAGCGGCTTTGTATGCACTTGCGTTGTCAGTCACCACTTGAACAACAATGTCTTCACCAATGTCTTCAATAACTTCGTCCATCAACTCGAAAAGCTTTTGAGCATTTTTTATACAATCTGATGCATCAACGGTTTTTAAAAAAACGGTACCGTGTTGATTGTTGACCAAAAAGTTGATCAAACTCCGGTTTTTCATGTCGGACCATCCATCCGATAAAAGAGAAACCCGGGTTGTTTTCCATGTTGCTTTAATATCATCCACCATCAAAGTGGTTGTTTTAACTTCTTCTTTAAGGATCCAAGTCCTTAACTCATGCATCGTTGGGGCCTTCAATCCCCTTCCAAAGTTCCCAACCGAACGTAACATACTAGCAAATGAAGGACTAGTAGCTACATTAAATGGAATTCCATTCTCGTAAAAGAATCTACCGATATCCAAGCAAACTTGGTTTCGGTGTTCTTTAGCACTCACCGGTGTCATTTTTTTGGTTCCTTCTTCGCCATCTTTATGTGTACCCGCAAGATGATCTTTCATTCTCTTCACCCCTCCTTTAACTTTTTTGCTACAAAAGTTGCATTTTAAATACTTGTATCCTTTTCCCCCCCTTGTGACGGCACTTGCTCTTCTGTCCCATACTTCCATGCAGGATCCTTCCTTTCATTTTTGCTAGACATCTTCAAAAAAAAAAACTGCATTGAAACAGTCAAAACAACAATATAATCATCAATATAAACTGATCAATTAGTTTACATCTTAAAAGATCATGTAATTTCAGTTTGTTTACATCTTAAATATATCCAAAGCATTCATACCACTAAATAAATCTAAATATCTAATAAGCATTCATACTTAAATTAAAAGGCAAAATCCAACAGAAACAATAACCTATTAGCCCACTTGATGCAACTATGGTTATTATATGAACATTGAAAAATAAATTAATGTCATCAGTGTACATATTCAGTATTCACAAAGCAAATGAAGTCATGAAACCAGAAAAAAGGTTCGAACAAGACTAGTAAATTAATGCCATCAGAATTTAATTGACCACAAAAAAGGTTTGAACAAGAGAAACATACCTGACAGATCCTTCAATCCTTATCGTGAGATCTCAATGTAATGGATAGAGTGGACTTCAATTCTATCGACCAGAATTAGGTAATGAATCGGCTGAGTTTTACAGAAGAACAGGCTTTGCAGAAGATGGAATATTAGATCAGAAGAGGGCAGATATTAATTGCGATGTATTGACTGATTTAGGTCAGGATTTATAGACTGAAAAATAGATAATTGGCTCCAATTTTTTCCCGCCAATTCTACCAGCCCGCCAAAAATAAAAGAAAAATCCGCCTCATACCTTAAAACCGCCTCATACGCTTCTAGACCGCCTCAGGTACATGAGGCGTACATTCCAAAACACCCCCCCCCCCGAGGCGCTGCCTCATAATCGTTTTATGCCCATTTCGCCTCGAGGCGCTCCTCAGACCGCTTTTTTAAACCATGACTCTATATGCTGCATACGGTTGCATATTATAAGTTCGTATATATACCACTTTCTATGTCACATATAATACTTTCTTTTAAAACCTAGATTTCCATATAATCATCTCTAAGTAGGTCTTTTGCTTGCTATTTTTCTTTATGCCAACATACATTTTGCCTATGCTTCATCTGCATGTACCATAAAATTATTTAGTATAAACTTAAGTAAGCATATAACATCTTCTACTTATGTCTTTTGAACATCATCCGAGTATGGCTATAGGCCAATCTGCATGTCATGCTCCGTAATTTGACAACTGCTGTTTATAGCTAACTACTTACTGATATCAGTTTAGTCTGCACTGTATGTTCCGTACAGCTGCATATTCTAAGTTTGCATATATACTACTTAACTATTTAGTTCTGCAATAAATATTACTTCCACATGTGTCATTTGCAAGTAATCATCGCTACCCCAGTCTTACCACTGCAATGGAAGCAACTATGATTGCACAACTAAAGCCAGCTTTAGGCAACAAAACACTTGAAGCCAGAGTGTATAGAAAGTGGATCTCCAAAAGCATAACTAAACAAGTTGAAGTCGGAGTCTGTTGCATTTTGATAGGCCGACAGGTACGTAATAATTTAGATATCTTATAAAAAAATTACAACTGCTAATCTTTGTTTACTAACACCTGGATACATACAGGGTGATGCAATACAAGCCCACACGAGCCTCAAAGAACAAGATTATTTTAATCAGAAATTAAAAGTCGGCCATGCTTATAAATTCAGCTATTTCAACTGTGAGCCTGCAAACCCTTGGCAACAAACTTTAGATGTCAACACAAGTCTAAGATTTGGTAAGATCACAAGTATTGATGAAATACCAGCAGCAGGCTTTCCACAACACTACTTCAGATTTGTTGCATATAACCAACTAGAATCTCGGGTACCAAAAGAAGATGAAACATCGAAAATGCAATACCCGATTCTGACAGGTAAATTCAAGCCAATTCAATTTATCTACATACACAAAAGAGGAGACCTTTATATTTGTGCACTAACAGATTACATAGGATCTCTATGATCTGTTGGTGAGCTTAAAGAAAAGGGTGATCCGAACAAAAGACAAAGAGTATGGAGGAAGCTAGATATAGAAAACCTAAAGTAAGTACTCCTGTTTAGCAACATTTTTTCAAACCAGAAATGCAATCACACCATTTTCATAACTGCTATCATCTCATAACTCTTGCAGCGGAAATGTTGTTGAATTCACAATGTGGGCTCAAATGGCTCACAAATTCGGAGAAGCCAACCTTGAAACGATGCAACAACCAGTGATAATTGCCGTCAGCTCATGCAGTGTTACAAAATACAGAAGCGGTATGTTAACATAAACCTTAAATATAATTGAAAGTAAGTTATTATAATGTTTAAAAATGTCACCGCAGACTATCAATTATCGGCGACTCCTAAAACATATTTCTACCTAAACCCGAACATACCCGAGGTTGAGCACTCAAGATCTGAGTAAGCATCTCCTACTCAAACATTCATTCAGGTACAATGATCATGCAAATGTGATTTTTTTTTGGTTTATTTGACGAAACTAATACAGAGCGAGATATCAGATGAACCGACCACTCAAAATCATCAAAACGCTGTTCCAAGATCATGCACAGGAAAGAAATCGAAATAGATTTCCACTAAAGACGCTACTGAAACAAAATGCCGACAACTACAAGGTAAGATTCCGACAATATCAACAACCTTTTAGAAACCAATAACACACACATAAATTAATTCCTATACTAGCACAAACCTTATGAATGACTTCACATTCGAACAATTAAAGGGAGTACGATTTACAAGCGACGCAACAATAACCAGCATCAACACAAACAACACCTGGTATTACATATCATGCAACCAATGTAACTGGAAAGTGACAGAAGAAGACAACATCTACAAGTGTATGGATCACGACGAGCAACCCAAACCATATTACAGGTAACCACTCATGAAACCCACCCCTGAAACTCCATAAACCCCAACAAATTAACATAATCAACCGTTAACATAATTGCAGGTATAATTTTAAAGGATTAATCGCAGACCCATCCGCAACAGCACCGATTACTTTCTTCACACCAGCAGCAGATGACATCACATGATACACATGTCAGCAACAGGTTGAAAAATACACCCCCGCAGACCCAAAAGAAATTCCAACATAAATTTTATCAACTACAGGCCAGCGGCATGTGTTTCAATTTCACTTCAACCCCACGAGCAAAAAAAAAGATTTTATATTGGACGCTGTATACAGCGACCAAAAAACCAGAGAAGGGACAAGCAACCCTAATAAAGAACTTGAAGGTAACACTATTTACCCAACTACTATAACCCAAATTAACTTTACCAACTTATTGCAACCACTATACTCTTACCAACTATAAATCGCATGCACACCACCACCAACTCTGCAAGAAGAGTAACAGGAAAAAGATCCGTGCTGAATACACTTATATATAAATATAAACAGTCTCAGAACGAATACTCGTGTGTAGTGTGAAACCAGGCAAGTGATTACCTGGGTCGTTTCCCAACGAGGTGTGAATGAAAAACTGTGAAAAGCTTTGGATTAGAGTGATTGATGAATCAGATATTTTTGATTTTTCTTTTTTAACAATTCTAAATAACAAATTAAAACAGATATACACAGGAAAATTAAACGCGAATAAATAAACTAAAACGCGTAACGGAAAAGCTAAAATGGGACAAAAACTGAAATTTATGAAATTTAAAACCTAAAAATGTAAAATTACTTAAAACTTATTTAAAAACTTAAATTATAATTTTTTACACTTTTTATTTAATTATTATTAATTATTTATTTATTTAATTACTTATTAAACTCTTTAAATTTATAAAAAATACTAAATGGACAAAGAAAAATCTAAAACTTTTTCTAAAAATATTATTAAGTAAATAGAAGCTAATAAAATTATAAAATTGAAAATTACTTAATTAAAATTTAAAAAGATAAATTCTATTAAATAGAAGCTATCACTATATTTCTATTTTTGGTTTTTCTTAATGTCTAAAAATGTAATTATATTTTTCATAGATTAAAAATGACAAAAGAAAATTATGAAAATTGAATTTATATTTTTCTGATTATTTTTCTATTTATTATGATTTTATTACTATTATAAACTAATTAAAAAGATTAAAAATATTAAATGACTTAGGAAAATTATGAAAAATTCTGAGTAAATCTAAAATAATATTAGAAAGCTAGGAAAAATAAAAGTGGAAATTGTCTAAGCCTGATAAGCAGATTTGGGCTAATAAGCAGTTTGCTAATAAGCCCAAATTAAGCTAATAAGCACAAAAATTAATCAAATGCTCAGGACCAGCTTAAACAACTACATTAAGCACAAAACAACTTAAAAATCACAACTAAGGACAATAGGCAAGCCAAATAAGCACTTGGCAGTTGGCTTGGAAGCTTTTTAGAACCTAGGATTTTTCAAATGAAGCTATAAGCTAGAAGATAAGCTATGAGCTGATGAAATAAGCTACTAGGGACTGAGACACACCTGAATGACTTATAGGGACTAGAAAGAGAGGCTTGATAAGCCAGAAAAAGCTCAAAAGAGCTTATGCTCTTTTTGGTCTGCTGATGTGCAGGCTTATTTTGAGGGCTTAAATGAGTTCTAAAAATCTTGCAAAAAATTTCTAAGATAGGTAAGCTCGGTGACTATCTAATTCCAGAAGGACAGCTTATGGTAGCTTATTATGAGAGCACTAGAAATTTCACAAGGTCTGCAAGAACCACAAAATCTGCTTTAAGTTTCTGAGTATGCAGGTTTCTAAGAAACTTTGTCTAGGCTATGGGTGACTTAACCAGGCTTTGGTGAATGACTATATGGACTAAGTGAAGTGCAAAGATGGCAAAGTAATGGACTAAACAAGCTTGTAGCTATAAATAGCTTGTATGAGCTTACTGAGGTCTGTTTTGATCACAAGGTACTAGAAACTGCTATACCTATCTATAAGGCTAATCAAAATTTGGCAATAGCTTCTTAGGGCTGTGAAAAGATAGCTCAAAGTTGAGCTTGTGGTCAATGTACAGTAACTGGAAGTTTGACCTAGTTTGACTACTAAACCAAACAACCCTTTAAGGTGTCTGTTTTGGATTTTTCAAATGAAAATGAAATTTTAAGCCAAGATCTTGATCAATCTGAGTTTACTAACTTATATAAACTATGTTTAGCAACTTTTAAAGTATAATTAAGTAGGTTAATAAGCTTAAGCTAATTCTATCTATTTTTGACTTTTTATATGTTTTTAAGTAAATTGAAGAAACAAGCTATATAATAACTATGAAACTAATGAAATGTGATTAAGAACTACTAATAAGCTGAGAATTATACAGATAAGCTACTAATAAGCTACTTAACAGTGAATTGAGAAATTAAGCTAAAAATGAGAATTAGCTCACAACTGAGAGTGTGGCTATGTGGATAGCATGAACAGAACAGAACAATCTAGCTTGTTAACAACAAGCTAGAAAACTAAAGAATCCTTCCTGAGAGCTTTTTAAATCCAGAATAGCTTTTAAGAGCTTATGTTGACTTTTTGTTCACTTTTTCCATTGCTTGAGTTTAAGAACTGGTTTAATCTATATAAGCTTACATAAAGCTATGATGAGCTTATGTGAGCTTATAGTAAGGGTTATTGGAGCTTTTGGTCATAATTGAAAGGAGCTTATAGCTTATACGATTCACAAAGTGACTTGAAACTTAAATATAACTGAGATTGAGTATAAAATAACTTGAAACTAGAACAAAGTAACTGAAACTAACTTGTATTGATAACTTGAAATGAGAATTACAACAATTAAGACTGATTAAGTAAAAAACGATTACAACTAAAATTAACTACTACTTTTATTATCCATTACATTGTTCTATTTATACTAAATACAACTGGGAAATCCTTGTCGTCAACCTCTGAGCAAATCCCATCCCTTGAATTGCTTCAATTTGATCTCCTTCGTCCATTTTAGCTTTTGGCGGGAAAAATGGAAAAGTGGTAAACCCACTATCTCTGACTGTTGGGGAGAAGGAAGATGCATTAATTGCATTTGGCAATGTTAGGTAGTGTGTTTGGAGGGGGAATGATGTGGTGAAGCCAGCTGTGGAAAATGGTGAGGTGGGGGTGATGACTGGTTTGTTTAGGCGGTTTAGGGGAAAGAGATAAGAAGGTTTGACCGTTGGTCAAACTTTATTATTTAAATTAAAGGTTGGGTCGGGTTTGGGTTAGTTTAATAAAAGGGGTTGGGCTGGTATGGTTGTGTAGTGGGTTGGGTTGGGTAGTGGGTTTTATTTTAGTGTTGGATCCGGATTTTGGTTTGTATAATAAATCACAAGGACTAATTTTGTAATTCCCTGAAATTTTGAGGGGCTGAATTTGGCAAGCTTCCAAAGTATTCCATGGGGTATAATTTGCCAATTATGAATAATGTGAGGATCACAAATGAGATTTTCCAAAATTACACTTCCAGGGACTAAATCTGCCAAACTTGAAACTCCAGGGACCAAACATGTAATTTCACTAAACTTGCCACCCAAGGACCATATTTGCCATAGAATAATAGCACAAGGACCAAATTTTATTTTTCTCAAAGTTTTTAAATCCCAGGGACCATTTTTGTCCATTTTGCAAAGTTCAGGGACTAAACTTGTAATTTTATGAACTTCACACCAAAGGACTATATATGTTTATTTTGTGATTCAAACGGACCTTTGGTGACTTTTCCTGTTTTTAGAATAACCAGGGACTAGTTTTGACAACTTTTGAAAGTTGAGGGACTGAAACTGCCAATTATGCAAACTTTGTTCGTTTTTTTATCTGTTTTTAAACATTTTGCATCTGAAACATATAAAACACAATTTTGGGATAATTTCAGTATTATGATGCATTTCTGAGTGTTTTTGGATGTTTTGGCAGCTCAGATTAGGTAAAAATGATGAGTATTTAGACACTCTGCAAGAAGAGCAACAGGAAAAAGAAGAACCAAAAATAAACGAAGAAAAGAAAAGCGAGCCAGTCAAAAGACCCCTCTTTCCAGATGAAGCAACCAACATAAAGAAACAAAAAGGTATACAAACACATTTCACTTAACATAAACATCAATTTCCGTTAAGAAATTGCTGCCCACTTAACAACAAGACAACATATATCTCTATATATTATTCTATAAGTGAAAAATAATCTGTTAATGGACACACTTAACCCTGCTATTTAAAAAGATAATGTGGCTCCAAGCGGCCAAGGGTACGTTTGGATGGGATTAAAATACCCAAATGGCTATTTTTTTGATTACTTTATTTATAGCATACTAGATATGTATACAACTTAGAATTAGGGGCTATTAGAATTGTCTCCAATGAAACTTTATAAGAGAAACGAACAACACGTTGAAGTCCAGGGTCACAGTAAATGTGACATAAGCAAGAGCCTGTAATAACACTACCCAATCTTTAGACCAATAAGAGTTTTCAGAAACTCAAGTGATTTGCACATTCATTTTATTGATCCTTACAGTTGATAGTACGAACAGATAAAGCGAGCTGTCAGTTTTCTACAACTACCTGAAACGTACAAAAAAGGTATCTCTAACAAATTCATTTACACATCTTTTCTCCTTCAACAGGACCGTTGACGATCACTCTAGAAACAACCTCTATAGAGGAGGCAGCAACAGCATCAACTAAAATAGCCACACCAAAACAACCTAACCCAAAGACGGACGAGAAACTGTCACAGCAAAAAGAACCACAGCCGGAACACCCATGAAGCAACAAGAAGCAAGGCACAAACTAAACCAATTTTTGGGCAGCAGCCCACCTTCAAATCAAAACATGTTAGCCTTATAGTACAGGCCACATGAATAGGTAGAATAGTAGCAGCATGTACAATAGTTGCCTTATAGTGCAGGCAACATGAATATGTAAAATAACTGCAGTATGTAGAGTAGTGTGAACCAAACTATGTAACTACTCTTTTGAGCAACGGTTTGGCACAAGAAAACATATATCCTGCGGTCTAAATTACCCAGTATCCAAATAACCCGCAGTGAAGCGCGGGCATAAAACCTCGTTTTTGTTCAAAAAAGAAAAAGAAGTGATATATATACTCATCATATAACCCCGGATTTTCATAGAGTTTAACACTAATTAGCTTAAAGTAGGTAATTGGTTGTGTCCTACATGGATACATGAACAAACATAGAATCAATATATAACCTAAGCAAGGATTGGTAAAGTATGATCGGAATTAGTTAACATAGAATAATCTTAGTCAACAAACTTATTCTATGTTAACAAATCCTCTCATTTTTTTTTTCTAAAATTTTTAATTATGTATAAATATCAATTAAAATATAAACAACTTAACATGTCTTAGATGATTTTATTTTTCCAGACTAAAAATAGAAAATCTTATATATATATATATATGTTACAGTATATATAATCTATTTATTATTTTTAGCTGCTTATCTGAAAGATGTTGGGATAATCCCGATCATTGCCTCATAGATTCTATAGTTAAATAAGGTCAAAGGACCAATTACGCAATACATAGAAACTGTAATAATAGGGACTAGTTAGTAATTGTCTTAAACCTGAAAAGGTATGTCTTTTCAGTTATGGTGTAACCACCACCGATTACCAACCATCACAATGGTTCTTGACACCGGTAGGAATAGTATAAATATGAAACATATGTAATCAACCACAATATCAATTCTAACAGATTTTCTCATATAGCAAATATATTATTTGTGTTTGATTTCAACGATCCTGAGTTTATACTTGTGTATAACCATCAATTGGTATCATAGCTTTGTTTTAAACCAAAGTTAATCATCATTTGCCGGTTGAAGCAAAACGGAGAAACGAAAACAAGTGTCACCAGAATTGTAACCAGATTAGCCACAATCACCGAAGATCGACAAGGGGCTAATCAATTCATCAGATACACAGGGTGGCCAAACCTAAGTGGTTTTACCTCCACCGGTATCCGATTTATAAGTCACGAGGACTTACCTGAGGAGAGATTCACACGAAAAAACCTCGATTAGGTTTTTTCGAATCCAATTGGCCTCAGATATCACCGGAGAAGATGAACTTCACCGGAACCACCATCACCGGCGCTCAAATTAGGATTAGGGAAGAACCCTAATCGAAGCTCTCAACCTAGAAGAAGTACCAGAAAGAGGGAAATTGCAAAGACACACACCCATATCACCGGAGAAGACAAACCTTCACCGGAACCAACATCAACAGGCGCTCAATTAGGATTAGGAGAAAAAAACCTAATCGGAGCCACCAACCCAGAACAAGATCCGGAAAAGAGTAAAGTGAAAAGAAAAAAAACATAACCGTAAGTTTTATATCAAAAAAAACTTATACACTTTTTTTATAAAAACTTTTACCCTTTTTAATTAAGTTTTATTTTACTTAATTCCTTTTAAATATAACTTGTATTTAAAAAAAAAAAAAAAAAAAGGAGGATAGCATATTTTAAGAGTTTTTTATATAAAAAATAAAATAAAATAAACATATTGGAAAATCAATTAAAAGTTGCTTTTACCAAAACCTTTTTCCAAATGACTGGGAAAAAGAATAACGAAATCGGTTCAGCGACCAGTTTTCAATGTCCTATGTTGACCAACTCAAACTTCAACATTTGGGCAATCCAGATGCAAGTAATCTTAGAAGCAAACGATTTATGGAAAGTGGTAGAACCACAACCAAATGCAGAAATTGACAATAAAATAGATAAAATTGAGATAGCTTTTATTTTTCAAGCATTACCGGAAGATCAAATCCTCCAAGTTGCAAAACATAAATCTGCAAGAACAGTTTCGGACGCTTTGAAGACAAGACACATTGGAGAAAATCGTGTGCAACAAGAAAAGCAACAAACATTAAAGACAGAATTTGAGGCATTACAAATGAAAGAAAATGAATCAATAGATTCATTCGTTTCAAAATTTTCAAGTATCACGAGCAGGGCAACAAATGTCGGTTTAACCTTCGAAGACTCTAATCTAGTACGAAAATTGCTGACCGCAGTACCAGACAGATTCTTACACATAGTTGCATCAATTGAACAATACTCGGACTTGGATAAGATGTCTTTAGACGAAGCAATTGGAAGATTGAAGACGTTTGAGGAGAGACTAAAATGCAAAAGGGAAAAACAACCAGAAAGTCAAGAAAGACTTATGTTTTCCCAGCACAACAGTCAAGGGCAATCTTTTAGAGCACAAGGAAATTACAAGGGCAAAAACAACCAGGGAAATAATTACAGGTCAGATAAGAAGGACTGGGAATCTTCTCAGAATAACTTCAAGAAAGACAAAAGGAAACTTGTACGCAACCTAAGCAAGGTAACATGCTACAAATGCAAGAAACCTGGTCACTATGCCAAAAATTGTACTCGAAAGAATCCCGAAGAAGATCAGTCAAATCTCATTGAAGAAGACTTGGAGCCAACACTATTGATGGCTACAATCGAAAAGCATCATGAAGTATTCTTAAATGAAAGAAACTTCGAACCACCAAAGACAACACGGAATGAAGAAAGTCTATGGTACCTAGATAATGGTGCAAGCAATCACATGACAGGTGTGAAGGAACATTTCAAGGAGATTGACGAAAAGATCACAGGAAACGTACGATTTGGAGACGGATCATACGTAGAGATTAAAGGGAAAGGTTCTATCCTATTGGAATGCAAGAACAAAGAACAACGTGCTATATCACAGGTTTATTACTGATCCGTGCTAAATAGATATATAAATATTATGCAACGACGGATACACGTGAATAAATACAAATCACCCCTTTGTGAAAAAGGATACTTGCAAAAACTCACGTTCGTGTGTAGTGTGACGCTAGGTAAGTGATTACCCGGATCGTTTCCCAACGAGGTGTGAATGGGCAAACTGTGGAAAGCTTTGGATTAGAGTGACTGATGATATGATATGGATTTTGCTTTTTTTGATTAATTTAACAAATGAAAAAACAAATATACACAAGAGAATTAAACGCGAATTAGTTAACCTGAAAACGCGTAACAGGAAATCTAAAATGGGACGAAAAAGTGAAATATATAAAATTTAAAACCTAAAAGTGTAAAATTACTTAAAACTTATTTAAAAACTAAAATTATATTTTTTACACTTTTTATCTAATTATTATTAATTATTTATTATTTAATTACTTTTTAAACTATTTAAATTTATAATAAATACTAAATGAACAAAGAAAAATCTAAAACTTTTTATATAAATATTATAAAGTAAAAAGAAGCTAAGAAAATTATAAAAATGAAATTTTCTTAATTAAAAATTTAAAAAGATAAAATCTATTAAATAGAAGCTATCACTTATTTTCTATTTTATTTTTATTAAGGTCTAAAAATATTATTATATTTTTCCTAAATTCTACTTAATAAAAGAAAATTATGAAAATTAAAATTATATTTTTCTGATTAATATTCTATTTATTATGATTTAATTACTATTAGAAACTAATTAAAAAGATTAAAAATATTAAATGACTTAGGAAAAATCTGAAAAATTCAGGATAAGTCTAAAATAATATTTAAAAGCTAGGAAAATTAAAATCAAAAGTTTATTAAACCTTAATAAGCAGTTTGGCCAATAAGCAGTTGGGCAAATAAGCTAATAAGCTCAAAACTTAACCAAAGGCTCAGAACAAGATTAATACACTATTAGAAGCACAAAACAACTTAAAAATACAAATAACCACAAGAAATGAGCAAGATAAGCAGTAGAACAGTAGCAAAGCTTATGCAGAAACTCAGGAAAATGGTCAATTTGCAGGGCAAATTAAGTAGTTCAAATAAGCAGATAAGTTGAATAATATGGGGGCAAAAGTGAGCTAGTACTATGAGCTATTCAGAAACACAAAAAGCAAGGCCACAGATTATCTAGATAGGCCACAAATGATGTGAGTTCAGCAGCTTCAGCAACTCAGTATATACTGATTCTGCTGAACTGTTGTGGTGTGCAGAAATGTGTAGGCTAAACAAGACCAAACCAAAATTATTTGACTACTCTAGGAAGACTTAAAGGACTCCAGAAATGAAAAGAACAAGGGCCAAATAAGCTTGTGGCTATTTCAAGCTTATTTGGCCATTTTGTATGCTAAAATTGACATAGGCAATAAATAAGTGCTAAATCTATCTATTCTGGTAATTTTAACTTGGAAATAGCTTATATGGACTGTAATAAGCTGGTTTGAAGTTTAGCTTATGGCATTTGAACAGTAAAAACATATTTAACCTATTTGAGCCAAACACCCCTTATAAAGGGACTGTTTTGGTTTATAACTAGCACAGGCTAACTTGGACTAAAAATTCTAAGTATTATTGTTTGATTAACTTATTTTAACTATATTAAACAAATTTCAAAACAGAAATAAGCAGTCTAATAAGTTTTACTATAGTTGACTGTTTTTGGCTTTTTTTATGTTTTTAAAGTGCAATGATATAAAAGCTAATTAAAACTGATAAGATGGATGAAATATAATTGTAAACTACTAATGAGCTGAGAAATAATGAAATTAAGATACAATTAAGCAGTTTTGAACAGTAACTTAGAAAATAAAGCAAAAACTTGAAATTTGGCTTACAACTGAGGTGTGATTGTGAAACAAAGAACAAGGACCAGAACACCTAGCTTGTTAACAACAAGCTAGAAAACCCAAACAAGCTTCCTGAACAGCTTATACACTCCAGAACAGCTTATTGGCTTCCAGGTTGACTTTTGTTGACTTTCTTCATAGTTTGAAACTTAGCACTGAGTTACACTAAATAAGCTTACAGAAAGCTATGTTAAGCTTTTATAAGCTTATTGCAAGGTTGTTTGAAGCTTTTAATGGTAGTTTAGAATTACTTAGAGCTTATACGAATTAAGAGATAACTTGAAATTTAAATCATCATTGAAACTGAGTTCAATACAAACAAAATAAGAACAATTAAACTTGAATTAACTTGTATTGATAACTGAAATTGAAAATTACAAGATTACAACTACTGATAATAAAATACGATTACACTAAAATTAGCTACTACTTTTTTTTTCTATTACATTGACCTATAAATACTAAATATTGCTGGGAAACCCTTAGTCGACATCCTTGATCACTTCTGCACCCTTGGATTGCTTCCAATTAATCCCAATCGCTCAAACTACTTTTGGCGCCAAAAATATCAATAGCAGGTTTTTTTCAATTAATGATTCTTGGGAGATTGTGGAGGTGGAAGGGAGTGGGTAGACAGCTGGTGATGAGGTGGGGGGTGAGGTGTAAAGGTGATGGGAGGTAGCAGCAAAACTAGGGGTGAGGGTGGTATGGTTTCTCTGTTTTGGCGGTTTAGAGAAAGAAGAAGGAGAAGGTTTGACTGAGTCAAACGGGGTTGGGTTTTTATTAATAAAAGGGGAAGTGGGCTTGGGTGTGTTGGGCTGGGTTATGTTTAATATGTGTGTTGGGTTAGGTTTATTGTAGCAGCTGGGTTTTATTTAAGGATAGGATTTGGATTTTGGTTTTAGTTAAACCTAGGGACCAATGTTGTAAAGATGCAAAGTTCAGGGACCTGATGTGGCAAGTTTCCAAAATTATCACAAGGACCATAATTGCCATATGTGAATAACCCAAGGACCTTAAATGTAATTTTCCACTTTTTAAACCTCCAGGGACCTTTTATGTCATTTTTAAAAGTTGAAGGACCAAAACTGCCATTTCTTTAAAACTTTCATCCAAGGACCAATATTGTAAAAGTTAAATAGCTTAGGGACCTTGAATGATATTTTTAACACCAGGGACTATTTCTGCCAATTTGTGAAACTTCAGGGACTGAAAATGACAATTATGCAAACTTTGTTCGTTTTTCACTTGTTTTCAATCTTTTTGTTCCTGAATCATATAAAAACACATTTTATGATATTTTCTGTATTATTTGACTTTTCAAAGTGTTTTTGGCTGTTTTTGTAGTTTAAATGGGAATAAAATGATGAGTATTTAGACACTCATCAATCCCCCACACTAAACTATTGCTAGTCCCTAGCAATCTTTTATGAAAATTTAATGGATTTTATCTCTTTACCAAAAGCCATTACTTCTAGAGTAGCCAATGTTTTAGTATGTGATACTTTGGTACAATGATAACCAAATGATTTTGAGCAAATCATCAGCTGTCAACGGATTTGATTTGTCTTTACCAAAAGCCGTTACTTCTGGAGTAGCCAATGTTTTAGTATGTGATACTTTGGTACAATGATAACCAAATGATTTTGAACAAATCATCAGCTGTCAACGGATTTGATTTGTCTTTACCAAAAGCCGTTTACTTCTGGACTAGCCAACTCTTAGATAAAATACAGTTATTATCTTTGGTGAGCTGATTACCAATCATGGTTTTTCACTACCTTTACCACAAGCCATAACCTTGCGGGCTAGCCAACTCTTCACTTATAAAGATATGGTGAGTTGAATACCATACAATTTTAGGCAAATTGCAAGCCATAAACGGATTTGAGACATCTTTACCAAGAGCATTTGCTCTCGGATTAGCCAATCCTTATGTGGGTTAGACATGGCGGACTGATAACCATTTATTGCGTTCTAAGTGAGAAAAAATTTTAAAATTTTGGCCAAAATGGGGGTACTAGATGGTACATTTAATCAAATTCGCTAGAATTTCCCCCCCCCCCACACTTAGAACTGAATATTGCCCTCAATATTCAAAGTACCGGCTATTAAACCAACACTTTGAACGTGAAAAGGAAATACTAATAGCCATTTTTTTTTTTATTTTTTTTTTAAAGATAATGTACATATTTACAACATGTGGGGCATCTCACCCACACTTAGGTGAGACATGGGTGAGAACCTGATGAAGCGAAAAGTGTACCGCTTTTAAGGGGTCATTTAAGCCTTAAATCGTATTTATTTGATCAAATATTGCCCTAAATCGTTCCTTTTGTCATTTTAGGTACTTTTGAGGAGAAATCTGGAAAAGGAGGCATTTTGGACGTTTTTGGAGCAATAAAGTGAAGAAAACGGCAAAGTCTCAAAAATCGGCTAAAAGTTACTCTTGACGGCGTCACAATTTATACTGGACGGCGTCATGCCTTGGCAAGAAAAGTTGGACGTGAAATTTACTCATGACGGGCCAGTGAAAATAGCATGTGAATTCTGACGGCGTCACTCTTTAACTTGATTAAGGGCGTCACGGCTTAAATCATAAGGGGACGGCGTCACGTTCATGGTTGGACGGCGTCAAGCCTTGATAAGCCAGAATGGATTTTTGAAGAGCTAAAGAGGGACGGCGTCAAGATGGTCATCCGGGAACCCTAAAAGCGGCGAGGTGACGGCGTCACACTCCATAAGGTGACGCCGTCAGATCCAAAAATCTATATATAGTTTTCTAATTTTTTGTCATTAGGTAGAGCTTAGTGTATGGAATTTTGGGAGAAAACCCTAAGACGAATTTAGCTACTTTTTCAGGGCTTTTTGCCTTGAGATCTTCCATGTTTCATTGAAAGATAAGTTATCAATTAATCATTCAATATGTCTATGTGTGTTTGATTCTATCTTATTCTTGTCTTTTGTTTAACATGTTAGGCTAAATTTATCTTGTGTTTGCTTAGATCTAATGAAACCTAGCTATTGATTATTGGTTGTTAGTGTGTTATTAGTTGTATTGGATGATTGTTTATCTATGTTAGGCTTAAGAAAACTGGCTAACTTCCTATTCGGTAACTTGCTTGAACGTCTTAAGAAACATGAACCAAATGCGTACTAAAGGTTTTTATGGTTGTATTTAATGCACAAGCGAATTCTAGTGATCCCATGTTAGGAGCTTCCTAGCCGGCTCGACATAGGAGTGAAGTAGGAGCTTGTAGAGTTGGGGAAGTAAGTACGCCACCCCACGAATGGTATTAAGGAATACACCCGTCATCCACGCGACTAATGCACACTAATTAACCGGTAAAAGATAGTTAGGGAGTAAGGAAATCTAAGTAAACACATTTCTCTACACATAAGTTTCTCACCACATTTTATTTTCAGTTATTTATTTTATTTGCATTCGTAGTAATTTGGGTTAGTTGACTAGCAACTAATTCCGCCCACTCCTTCAAACCCGAGATTTTACTTGCTTTCATAAAATTATAAAAACATAAAAAAGAATCTTCCTCAACCCTTAGACCTAATTAGAGTAGCCTTTCATACCTAACGAACACTATTCCCTGTGGAGAACGATCAATCCCCCGTACTTACCACTACACTATACTACATCGGTCAGGTACACTGCCTGGTGGGGTTGTAAGCCTCTTGAGATCCCTCGAGAGGTAAAACCTGTTGTAAGGTTACAAAACCACGCAATCAAGTTTTTGGCGCCGCTGCCGGGGAATAGTTATTGTTTAGGTTGAATTTTTATTTCTATTAGGTCTACTCACTAGATTCCTTTCTAGTGAGATTTTTATTTTATTTTTCTAGGTTTTCTTTAGTCTATCTTATTTCTTTGTACTTTTGTTTGTGATACCTTCCACTTACCGCATGAGTAACATTGGTCATTTGATCCCTGTTATTCGTGTTTTTCGCCGTGCAAATTTTCAACTACCCGTTCCCGCCCCCATAGTAGCAAACAACAACCTTTCACCCGACCACCACTTTGGTAACAATTCTGAGATGGAGGAGTCTGACCATGAGAATGACTATGTTAGTCCATTTTACTACTCAGACTCCGATGTGGATATCGGTAATGGAGAAGTAGTTAACGAGGAATGGGGAAAAGAGGAAATTGATCCCTTTAAGTATGTTGACCCTTGGACTAAGATCGAAAAGGATAGCCTCTTTAACATGCAATTCCCGTGTAAAATTGGTTATCATGATTTTTATGCTTATCTTAACTCATCTTTGCCTATGAACATTATCTCTCGCGCTAATTATAATAAAATCATGGTAGATGAGCTTGAATATCAAGGAGATAACATTGTTGCTAGGATTAAGCCACTACACGTGTTCGTAGGAAGTTTTGTGTATTTGGTGGATTTTATGGTTATGGAGAATTTAGGAGAATTTATCGATGACAAATTAACCCAAGTCATTTTTGGAGAACCCTTCAAAAGGTTGACCAACCTTGACGAAAAACTTGTGGACGGGTTAATTACATTCTCGGATGGGGATGAAGATTTTGTCTATCAAATGCCCCGAGCACATCCTAGGTTTAAGAACTACCCCATTGAATCTTGCAATAGAATTATGCCTATCGACTTGTTAAGTGAGAATGATAAGAGGAAGGGGCTCAAATATCCACATGAGAAAAATAAGAGATATTATCATGGATGTTTGGAGCTGAATGATGAATACAAGAGAGATGAGGCAACAATTAGATGGCTCACACTCGGATACGTGAGCATAAGCGACACTAGATGAGCCTTACTTTGAGTCTAGCTACAAGACTCGTTAATAAAGAAAAGCGCTTCTTGGGAGGCAACCCAAGCTTTATTTGTTTTATTTGCTTTGTGTGTTTATTTATTTGTTTGTTTGATTTTATTTTCCGTATGTGTGTTTAATTTTTATCATTATTGATTCATGTTCAAAACTAAATTGTGAAAATGCTTTATGTTGTTTTTAACTTCGTCTTAACTACATATAAAGGTATTTTGCAAAAGATAAGTGTAAGGGAAATCTAAATCGGTTTGTTAGAACACAAATGAACATGAATCATAATAATAATAAATTAGCATACATATTAGTATTTGTTTGAGTCAAATGCTTGTATCGAGTCATAATGATGTTTTGCAGGATTTCCAGGAAGTAAGGTAAAGGTTTTTCCAGAAATTTTCCGGAAACTTAAAATGAAAATTTTTGTCAGGTCATTTCTGACGGCGTCAGATTTAATTTCCAGAAATTTTTGAAAGTTTTGTTTTCATAAAAAGTTTTTATTAAAATCTCCAACTTATAATCTCCAGGAATCTGCAAAATTATCATTCCACAAGCATTATATCCTTATATATAGATTTTATCCCGCCGATGTTATGCAGGTTTTCGTGTTTGTTTTCTCAGGTTTAACAGGTTATTTTGGACAAGGAAATGTTTTGAATCAAGCTTATGGCGATGCATTAGTCATGGAGCTTCAACATTCTCTTTGGAGGAAGATTTAACCGTGTAATTTCATTATCCACCGAGCGAATCAGGGGAGTATTTGATTTCATTCTTTTACTTTTATGCTTTTACATCTTGTTACTTGAACATTGGGGACAATGTTCATCTTAAGTGTAAGGGGAGGGTAAAAGTACGATTTTTGAGAATACAATTACGCTTGATTTTTGTTTGTTTGATAGTAGATGTGTAATAAAACTGAGATAAATACCTGTTAAGGTAATTTTAGTGCCAAATTTAAAATTTTTTACAACATTTAGGAGTGAAACTTTGATCTTAATGAGCGTCTCACGGATAGGAGTTATATGACTAGCACAAAAAAAAACCGTACCACTAAAAAAATTTTCCACCCCAAATATGTGAGGTTCGCCCCTAGAATTGGTAGGAAAAGCATTTATGCTATGATGTGTGTACCGGTAGCACTTAGATTCTAGAACTTGCGTTAGGACCATTCCGAGGCCACAAGTGAGACTACATTCGTGTAGTTAGATTTACTACATGATAAGAGGCATTAGGATTAACCCATTGTTTCACACCTGTGTTTTTGTTATAATTACATTGGCTACATTGGTTAAGTAATTCTCCCACACCCTTTGCGTTGTACTCATTTTTAGTACACGATACCCCTAGTACACCCCTCAGAGCCTATCTTTTCGTTTCGACCTTTAAGCATTTTACTTAAAGGAAGAATTTGTTACACCCCACTAAAATGTACACCCAAATCGCCTTAGCCTACCTTGTATGCACTCATTTTTAGTGCATTATTGTTACAACATTTGTTTAAACCCAAGTTAATTATCAAGTTGATTACATGGTTGCTAAGTCGAGTCATATCCTTGTACATATTGTTTTGGGACGATTGGGACTCATGGGTAAAGTACTAGTGTAATGGAGTAATGGGGAAGAACATCATTTATTACCCCCATATGTGCTAAATATTTTAAAAGTACTCCAAGTTTTTCAATTATCTTAATTCGAGTCATTAGAATAGTTATTTGTAAAGTTATGTAAAAATTCAAGTGTAAGGGGATGCAATGCCCCTATGATGTATTATTTTGGATGGTAGGGCAAAAGTGTATGTCAAAAAAAAAAAAAAAAAAAAAAAAAAAAAAAAAAAAAAAAATCAAGAAAAATACAAAAAAAATGAGAAAAAGAAAAATAGAAAAAATATACGGACTACCATCCCGTTTTATTTTATGTTTATTTTATGTTTTTGTTATTTTATCATTAGCTTAAGATCGAGTCTAGTCTTGGCTTAGCAACATTGTATAGTACATGTAATTGATCAAGATTTTTAACTCGCCACCAGTAAAATATCCTTTATCCAACAAAACCGTGTTTTCCTTTTCCCTACACCTAACGTTATAACCCATTTAAAAGCCCTCTTTGATAGTTTATCTTAGGTGCTTACGCCTAGTGGAGGAGGTTTTCGATCCTTTCCCAAGCCTATAGTAATCTATTTGCTATGACAGGTAGTGAGAGATATTTTCCGTTTTCATTTATGAGATTTATTTTGATGACACTTGAGAGATGTGAGTATCTAAACACTACTTGTGAGGTGCTAGTTTATAATCTCCGTGCTTATTATGATTGAAGTGGAACGAATATTTGTTGTAATTACTTTTATGTTAGCATTAAATGACCCCTAACTTGTATTTTAATTAGAATAAAAGCACATTTGCTTGAGGACAAGCAAATCTCAAGTGTAAGGGTATTTGATGAAGCGAAAAGTGTACCGCTTTTAAGGGGTCATTTAAGCCTTAAGTCGTATTTATTTGATCAAATATTGCCCTAAATCGTTCCTTTTGTCATTTTAGGTACTTTTGAGGAGAAATCTGGAAAAGGAGGCATTTTGGACGTTTTTGGAGCAATAAAGTGAAGAAAACGGAAAAGTCTCAAAAATCGGCTAAAAGTTACTCTTGACGGCGTCACAATTTATACTGGACGGCGTCATGCCTAGGCAAGAAAAGTTGGACGTGAAATTTACTCATGACGGGCCAGTGAAAATAGCATGTGAATTCTGACGGCATCACTCTTTAACTTGATTAAGGGCGTCACGGCTTAAATCATAAGGGGACGGCGTCACGTTCATGGTTGGACGGCGTCAAGCCTTGATAAGCCAGAATGGATTTTTGAAGAGCTAAAGAGGGACGGCGTCAAGATGGTCATTCGGGAACCCTAAAAGCGGCGAGGTGACGGCGTCACACTCCATAAGGTGACGCCGTCAGATCCAAAAATCTATATATAGTTTTCTAATTTTTTGTCATTAGGTAGAGCTTAGTGTGTGGAATTTTGGGAGAAAACCCTAAGACGAATTTAGCTACTTTTTCAGGGCTTTTTGCCTTGAGATCTTCCATGTTTCATTGAAAGATAAGTTATCAATTAATCATTCAATATGTCTATGTGTTGTTTGATTCTATCTTATTCTTGTCTTTTGTTTAACATGTTAGGCTAAATTTATCTTGTGTTTGCTTAGATCTAATGAAACCTAGCTATTGATTATTGGTTGTTAGTGTGTTATTAGTTGTATTGGATGATTGTTTATCTATGTTAGGCTTAAGAAAACTGGCTAACTTCCTATTCGGTAACTTGCTTGAACGTCTTAAGAAACATGAACCAAATGCGTACTAAAGGTTTTTATGGTTGTATTTAATGCACAAGCGAATTCTAGTGATCCCATGTTAGGAGCTTCCTAGCCGGCTCGACATAGGAGTGAAGTAGGAGCTTGTAGAGTTGGGGAAGTAAGTACGCCACCCCACGAATGGTATTAAGGAATACACCCGTCATCCACGCGACTAATGCACACTAATTAACCGGTAAAAGATAGTTAGGGAGTAAGGAAATCTAAGTAAACACATTTCTCTACACATAAGTTTCTCACCACATTTTATTTTCAGTTATTTATTTTATTTGCATTCGTAGTAATTTGGGTTAGTTGACTAGCAACTAATTCCGCCCACTCCTTCAAACCCGAGATTTTACTTGCTTTCATAAAATTATAAAAACATAAAAAAGAATCTTCCTCAACCCTTAGACCTAATTAGAGTAGCCTTTCATACCTAACGAACACTATTCCCTGTGGAGAACGATCAATCCCCCGTACTTACCACTACACTATACTACATCGGTCAGGTACACTGCCTGGTGGGGTTGTAAGCCTCTTGAGATCCCTCGAGAGGTAAAACCTGTTGTAAGGTTACAAAACCACGCAATCAGAACCCATGTTTTACTACTGTTTTTATTAACCGAGTCGCTAGCTTGACTCGACCCCGAATTCATTGGTTCATGGGGAAGTAAGTGGAAGAAACCATCTCCATCGGACTTTAAAAATGTTTGGATAACCAATTGAACATAAGAAAGTTCCACACCGATGAGATAAATCCGGCATTTAAACCAATGTTAGATGGAAAATGCCGGGGTCAAATGTAATATCCTCACTCCCGAATGAGTGAAAGATAGGGGAAATCACCGAGTAGGTGAAGGGAAGAAGAGAGATCTGAATAGCAATTAAGATAAGAACTTCCTCCTCAAGAATTGCATATTCAAGTGGAAGAGGCAAGTCCTTAAACTTGATCTCAGGAAATTTATCAGTTTTCTCAACTGACTTGATTTCCTCATTATGAAGTTGTTTTGGTGGAAGAGGGGAAGATGAATCTTCGTTTAACAAATTTTCTAGAAAAAGAATGTCCCCCTCAGGATCAAGATAGTCATCATCAACCTCATGCGGAAGTGAACTATCTAGAGCAAGAAAAGCCTCGACCTCATCCCAAAAGGGATCACTTCCCTCAATCGAAGTAAGAGAAGGGGAAGAGTCGGCTATGATAAGTTGAGAAGATGTGGTGGGATTCCCACTCACAGAATTATGAAAATAACCAAGACTTTCATGAGAGTACTCCTCTGAAGCAATATCAATGACATCGATTCGGTTAACCGATTCAGAATCATAATTTGAGGAGTATCTCAACGTTTGATCATGGTTAAAGGTAACAGCTTCATTATCCACACGCAAGGTGATCTCATGCTTAAATAAATCAATAAGAGCATGGCCCGTTTTTAGGGATCCCCTTCCAAGAATGAGAGGAACCTTTTGATCTGCGTCGAAGTCAACAACCACAAAGTCAGCTGGAAAATGGAACTTTCCTACTTTCACAAATACATCCTCAGCAATGCCGCGAGGATGAGATATGGTACGATCTGCAAGCTCAAGAGTCATGCAGGTAGGAGTAAGAGCCGGAAGAGAAAGTTTCTTCCATACTGAATGAGGCATCAGGTTGATGCTTGCACCCAGATCGGCCAAGGCATAGCATTCAACCATTCCCGGAAATACACAAGGTAGTAGAAACTTTCCAGGATCTCCAAGCTTCTCCAGAAGCTTTTTCAAGATAACCGCTGAGCAGTTCTCATTTAATAGAGTTTTAGCCATTTCAATCAGTTTTTCCTTGTTGCTTAACAAGTGTTTGATTGTTGATGCAAACTTGGGCATCAGAATGATAGCATCTGCAAAACTTATGTCAAAATGTAATTCTTTAAAGATTTGAAAGAATTTGTCCATTTGTTGACTAGCCTTCTCACGGAGCTTTTGCTCATTTAAGCGCGATGGGTAAGGAATATAAGGTTTGGATTTAGGGGTAGCAACTTCAGGAGTCTCAACAGATTCAAAGACAACTCCTGGTTTGGATTTCTTTTTCGGGACAACCGGAGGATGGACATGTGCTGTACTTTGTGGGCTTGGAATTTGCACTTTGTCCGTTGTATCCTCCGTCTCCTTTTCCATTTCAAACAACGGAGGAGGAATAGGACCAGAGGGTACCTCATAAGCAGCACCACTCCGAGTGGTGATAGCTTTGACGAAAGTGGTATTTTCATCATCATCACTGTCATCAAGCACACTGACAGGAGCAGCATTGAGCATATCGGAATAAGCTCTAGCTGTTCTTTGCTCACTAAGTTTGTTTGACAAACTTTTAACCGTAAATCGTGAAAGAGTAGGATCTATTCTTGACGGTTGAGGAGCAATAGTGGGTGTAGAATTTTGGATAACCGAAGGTTGGACGTATTTAGCACTTCCATTGTTAGAGGGAAGTACCGGGTCCTTTATCACCTTGATTCCAACATGAGCTTTAGCACTACGTGTAGTGACAGCTTTGAGTTCACCCCTTGGGTTGACAACAGTGTTACTTGGGAGACCTCCCGAGGTAGAAGGTAGATCATTTAAAGATTTTTTTATGTCATTTATTTGGGTAACCAATAACTGGTTTGTCTTATATTAAGTTCTATTTGTCTCCTCTTGAGATTTTATGAATTGCTTAAGCAACTCATCTGAGGACGTCTGATTATGGTTTTGGACATTCCATGGCTTTTGGTTAAAATTACCCAGATTCTGACCTCGGTTTTGATTGAAATTTTGAGAATTGTTAAAATTTTGTCCCTGATTTTGAACAAAGCGATTTTGATTATTCTGATTTGGCACGGGTGGAAAACCAGGTGGTACCATAGCATTCGGTGCTCGGTACTGAGTTTCAGCATGCGGACGGTATTGATTTTGGTTTACTACAGCTACGGGAGCTGGGTAAAGAGAAGCATCGGTTGCTTGACAATCATAATACGCATGCGGGCCACCACAAGTTTCACACACTTTGTTTATTGCTTTGATTTGTTCCGGTTTATGAATTTCACTCTTCAATTCTTTCATTTCCTTCATCATACAACGCATTGCGTCCGTTAGAAAGGCTAACTCTGATGAGTTACCGGATGAAGAAGCAGGAGTGATAGGAACATTCACTTTGTTTCGAGAAATAGGAACTTTTGATTTATTTTCACAAATTTCAACCACCTCTTTAGGTTTACGATTCAAGATATTGCCACCGGCGGCTGCGTTAAGTGCATCTTGATCGTTTTGGTTCAACCCATTATAAAATGTATTTATCTGTTGTAACTCCGTGAAATCATGATGTGGGCATTTTCTTAGGAGATCTTTAAATCTGTCCCATGCCTCTCCGAAATTTTCATCAAAACCTTGACGAAATCCAGCAATTTCATTTTTTAAATTAGTCGTCTTTGATGGAGGGAAGAAATAATTGACAAATTTCTTTACTAGATCTCCCCAGGTTTCAATGGATCGAGGGGGTTCTTTATCCAGCCAAATCCGGGCTGCCCCTTCGAGTGAGAATGGAAATAACATCAATTTGATAACTGTTTGCGGCACATTCTTGTAATTGATTGTAGAGGTCAACTTGTTGAACCAACGAATGTGTGCATATGGATCCTCTCGTTCAAACCCGTGGAATTGGTTTGTGGACACGAGCTGAATCAAATGTGTTTTCAGTTCAAAGTGATCAGAATCGATGGTTGGTAAAACGATGGCGTCTCCGTAACCCTTGGTGGGTGCCTGGAGCATCTCAGCCATTGTGCGTTCGTCTGCCATATTATCAGTGGGAACAGTGCGAATCTCGGGTTCGACTATTTGGGCAACACGTCTACGATTACGTCTTCTCGGAATATCTACGAGTTCACGTAAAGGGCTTGATGACGTGGAAGAACGAGTGCGCATGCACTAAATAAAATATTTTAATTAAATCGAGATCGAAGCAAAACACAAGTGAACTTAAACCAATAATCAACAAGCGTACGGTAGCTCTCTAAAAGATAAACGCACAGAGTGGCGGAGAAGCAAAGGTGGGCAATTAATGCTCCTTAAAAACCCACTTCTTTCAGTTCGACAATTTAATGTCAAACTATCCTTAAACCTCCGTTATAGTTTGTTTATCAATCAAAGGTGAGCCGATATTCGCAAGTGATACAGAGGCAAGTTTTAAATCTGATGTTTGGGAACTTATTATGGTCGTACCCCCAGTTAGGTAGTACTCTGTCTTGGTTCTCGATGGTAAATTTTATTGTTGTTATTATTAAACAAAGAAAACGGAAAATGTTTTTGGTGTTTTTATTTTTTATATGATATTATATATAGAAAAGGAAAGAAAAATATTTTTGTGTTTTATATTGTTTATGGGAAATAGGAACTTCTAGAAGAAGGATCTCAAATCACTAATCGCTAAAACTCTACACAATTGTCGCAACACAACCTCTCCGGCAGCGGCGCCAAAATTTGATCCGTGCTAAATAGATATATAAATATTATGCAACGACGGATACACGTGAATAAATACAAATCACCCCTTTGTGAAAAAGGATACTTGCAAAAACTCACGTTCGTGTGTAGTGTGAAGCCAGGTAAGTGATTACCCGGATCGTTTCCCAACGAGGTGAGAATGGGCAAACTGTGGAAAGCTTTGGATTAGAGTGACTGATGATATGATATGGATTTTGCTTTTTTTGATTAATTTAACAAATGAAAAAACAAATATACACAAGAGAATTAAACGCGAATTAGTTAACCTGAAAATGCGTAACAGGAAATCTAAAATGGGACGAAAAAGTGAAATATATAAAGTTTAAAACCTAAAAGTGTAAAATTACTTAAAACTTATTTAAAAACTAAAATTATATTTTTTACACTTTTTATCTAATTATTATTAATTATTTATTATTTAATTACTTTTTAAACTATTTAAATTTATAATAAATACTAAATGAACAAAGAAAAATCTAAAACTTTTTCTATAAATATTATAAAGTAAAAAGAAGCTAAGAAAATTATAAAAATGAAATTTGCTTAATTAAAAATTTAAAAAGATAAAATCTATTAAATAGAAGCTATCACTTATTTTCTATTTTATTTTTCTTAAGGTCTAAAAATATTATTATATTTTTCCTAGATTCTAATTAATAAAAGAAAATTCTGAAAATTAAAATTATATTTTTCTGATTAATATTCTATTTATTATGATTTAATTACTATTAGAAACTAATTAAAAAGATTAAAAATATTAAATGACTTAGGAAAAATCTGAAAAATTCAGGATAAGTCTAAAATAATATTTAAAAGCTAGGAAAATTAAAATCAAAAGTTTATTAAACTTTAATAAGCAGTTTGGCCAATAAGCAGTTGGGCAAATAAGCTAAAAATAAGCTAATAAGCTCAAAACTTAACCAAAGGCTCAGAACAAGATTAATACACTATTAGAAGCACAAAAAAACTTAAAAATACAAATAAGCACAAGAAATGAGCAAGATAAGCAGTAGAACAGTAGCAAAGCTTATGCAGAAACTCAAGAAAATGGTCAATTTGCAGGGCAAATTAAGTAGTTCAAATAAGCAGATAAGTTGAATAATATGGGGGCAAAAGTGAGCTAGTACTATGAGCTATTCAGAAACACAAAAAGCAAGGCCACAGATTATCTAGATAGGCCACAAATGATGTGAGTTCAGCAGCTTCAGCAACTCAGTATATACTGAGTCTGCTGAACTGTTATGGTGTGCAGAGATGTGTAGGCTAAACAAGACCAAACCAAAACTATTTGACTACTCTAGTAAGACTTAAAGGACTCCAGAAATGAAAAGAACAAGGGCCAAATAAGCTTGTGGCTGTTTCAAGCTTATTTGGCCATTTTGTAGGCTAAAATTGACATAGGCAATAAATAAGTGCTAAATCTATCTATTCTGGTAATTTGAACTTGGAAATAGCTTATATGGACTGTAATAAGCTGGTTTGAAGTTCAGCTTATGGCATTTGAACAGTAAAAACCTATTTAACCTATTTGAGCCAAACACCCCTTATAAAGGGACTATTTTGGTTTATAACTAGCACAGGCTAACTTGGACTAAAAATTCTAAGTATTATTGTTTGATTAACTTATTTTAACTATATTAAACAAATTTCAAAACAGAAATAAGCAGTCTAATAAGTTTTACTATAGTTGACTGTTTTTGGCTTTTTTTATGTTTTTAAAGTGCAATGATATAAAAGCTAATTAAAACTGATAAGATGGATGAAATATAATTGTAAACTACTAATGAGCTGAGAAATAATGAAATTAAGATACAATTAAGCAGTTTTGAACAGTAACTTAGAAAATAAAGCAAAAACTTGAAATTTGGCTTACAACTGAGGTGTGATTGTGAAACAAAGAACAAGGACCAGAACACCTAGCTTGTTAACAACAAGCTAGAAAACCCAAACAAGCTTCCTGAATAGCTTATACACTCAAGAACAGCTTATTGGCTTCCAGGTTGACTTTTGTTGACTTTTTTCATAGTTTGAAACTTAGCACTGAGTTACACTAAATAAGCTTACAGAAAGCTATGTTAAGCTTTTATAAGCTTATTGCAAGGTTGTTTGAAGCTTTTAATGGTAGTTTAGAATTACTTAGAGCTTATACGAATTAAGAGATAACTTGAAATTTAAATCATCATTGAAACTGAGTTCAATACAAACAAAATAAGAACAATTAAACTTGAATTAACTTGTATTGATAACTGAAATTGAAAATTACAAGATTACAACTACTGATAATAAAATACGATTACACTAAAATTAGCTACTACTTTTTTTTATCTATTACATTGACCTATAAATACTAAATATTGCTGGGAAACCCTTAGTCGACATCCTTGATCACTTCTGCACCCTTGGATTGCTTCCAATTAATCCCAATCGCTCAAACTACTTTTGGCGCCAAAAATATCAATAGCAAGTTTTTTTCAATTAATGATTCTTGGGAGATTGTGGAGGTGGAAGGGAGTGGGTAGACAGCTGGTGATGAGGTGGGGGTGAGGTGTAAAGGTGATGGGAGGTAGCAGCAAAACTAGGGGTGAGGGTGGTATGGTTTCTCTGTTTTGGCGGTTTAGAGAAAGAAGAAGGAGAAGGTTTGACTGAGTCAAACGGGGTTGGGTTTTTATTAATAAAAGGGGAAGTGGGCTTGGGTGTGTTGGGCTGGGTTATGTTTAATAAGTGGGTTGGGTTGGGTTTATTGTAGCAGCTGGGTTTTATTTAAGGATAGGATTTGGATTTTGGTTTTAGTTAAACCTAGGGACCAATGTTGTAAAGATGCAAAGTTCAGGGACCTGATGTGGCAAGTTTCCAAAATTATCACAAGGACCATAATTGCCATATGTGAATAACCCAAGGACCATAAATGTAATTTTCCACTTTTTAAACCTCCAGGGACCTTTTATGTCATTTTTAAAAGTTGAAGGACCAAAACTGCCATTTCTTTAAAACTTTCATCCAAGGACCAATATTGTAAAAGTTAAATAGCTTAGGGACCTTGAATGATATTTTTAACACCAGGGACTATTTCTGCCAATTCATGAAACTTCAGGGACTGAAAATGACAATTATGCAAACTTTGTTCGTTTTTCACTTGTTTTCAATCTTTTTGTTCCTGAATCATATAAAAACACATTTTATGATATTTTCTGTATTATTTGACTTTTCAAAGTGTTTTTGGCTGTTTTTGTAGTTTAAATGGGAATAAAATGATGAGTATTTAGACACTCATCACAGGTTTATTACATTCCGAATTTAAGAAGTAATATATTGAGTTTGGGTCAGTTAACAGAGAACGGTTTCAAAGTAGTAATGGAAAAGAATATACTACTCTTATACGATTCAAATGACAACATACTACTTAGAGTCACGCGGTCGAAGAATAGGCTATACAAAGCGAAATTGAGAATAGGGGAACCAACATGCTTACTAGCAAATCTACATAATGAAGCATGGCTATGGCACGTAAGATTGGGTCTTTTAAACTTTAGATCCCTAAAGTCTATGACCACGAAGAACTTGGTTCAGGCAATACCTTCTATCAAACACTCAACAGATATCTGCGACATTTGTTTGATAGGAAAACATGCTAGAGCTCCATTTCCACAACAAGCGAAATACATATCCAAAACAGCATTGGAGCTGATTTATGGAGACCTATGCGGACCAATTTCGCCACCAACACCTTCGGATAAAAGGTACATATTTCTATTAGTAGATGACTACTCTAGATATATGTGGGAATATTTTTTGAATTCAAAGGATCAAGCATTCGGTGTATTCAAAGAATTCAAGACAAGGGTGGAGAAAGAACATGGAACCAAGATAAAGACATTTAGAACAGATAGAGGAGGGGAATTCACATCAAATGAATTTCACAAATACTGTAGGGAGAATGTGATAGTCAGATAGTTAACTGCACCATATTCACCTCAACAAAATGGTGTCGTCGAAAGGAAAAATAGGACAATACTTTCTACTACAAGATGTATGATGAAAGCAACAGGGATGCCACAAAACTTTTGGGCTGAATCAGTTAGACATGTAATTTTACTATTAAATTGCACACCGACAAAATCATTAGAAGATGTTACTCCTTACGAAGTATTGAAGGGCAGAAAACCAAATCTTCAACATATCAGAACATTTGGATGCATAGCATACACAAAGGTACCTTCACAACATCTTACTAAATTAGATGATAGAAGTATACAAATGGTATACTTGGGTAGTGAACCTGGATCAAAAGCATATCGCTTATTTGATCCAATATCGAAGAAAGTCTGCGTCAGTCGTGATGTAAAATTCAAAGAAGACGAGACATGGAATTGGGAGGAATACGTCAAAGATTTCGATCCAAAAGAACCAGAATGGAGTGATTTTATTATTCAAAATAATGAAACACAAGAAACAGAGGAGGTTCAACATGATCAAGAAAGTGAAACAGAAGACGATGTCCTTACTGACAACGAAAATGAAAAAACACCTTCACCTACCAATTTACCACCTTCAAACACTATTGAATATAGTCCGATACAATCCATAAACTTCTCACCAAATTTCCAAGCTTCCACACCTTCAACTACTGAAACGAATGTTGATCACATACCCGCTAGAGGATACAGAACCCTAAATGAGGTATATGATAACACAGAAAGACTTCTACTAGTTAAAGATGAACCAAGGAATTTCAAAGAAGCATCAAAGGATGAAAAATGGATTGAAGCAATGCGAATAGAGATCGACTCCATCAACAAAAACAACAATTGGAAATTAACTACCTTACCAAAGGATCATAAAGCCATTGGTTTAAAATGGGTATTCAAGACAAAAAGAGATGCAAACGGAGAGATATTAAAGCATAAAGCAAGGCTAGTAGCGAAAGGATATATTCAGGAACATGGAATAGACTTTGATGAAGTCTTTGCACCAGTTGCAAGAATTGAAACTATAAGGTTGATTCTAGCACTGGCTGCTTACAACAAATGGGAGGTACATCACTTGGATGTAAAATCAGCATTTCTACATGGTGATTTAAATGAAGAAGTATATGTCTCACAGCCTGATGGATTTATAAAGACAGAGGATAAAGAAAAAGTATACAGATTTTAGAAAGCACTATATGGACTCAGACAAGCTCCACGTGCTTGGTATACTAAACTAGATAAAACCTTAAAGTTACTCAACTTTAAGAAGTGTGCATTAGAACAGGCGGTCTACACGAGAACATACAAGGCGTCAACTCTACTAATCGGAGTCTACGTTGACGACTTAATAGTTACTGGAACATCAAAGAAGGAAATTGAATCCTTCAAGTACCAAATGCAAGAACAGTTCGAAATGAGTGATCTTGGACTACTTGCCTACTACTTAGGCATAGAGGTTACACAAAAATGGGGTGAAATCTCGATAAACAAACAGGCTACGCGACTAAGATACTCAAAGACACAGGGATGTTGGACTGCAATGATGCAAAGATACCTATGGAACCAGGACTGAATCTAACAAAGTTAAGCGAAGGAAAATTTGTAGATCCTACGGAATATCGAAGCATAATAGGATGTTTACGATATCTGTTACATACAAGACCAGACTTAAGTTTTCCAGTCGGATTACTTAGTCGATTCATGCAGGAATCTCGAGAACAACATATGAAAGCAATAAAACAGGTTCTACGTTATATCAAAGGAACCAAAGACTATGGTATAACCTACGGGCATGATGGAAACAAGATTCAAGGCTACAGTGACAGCAGTTATGGTGTCAACACTCAAGAAGGAAAAGGGACAACAGGAATAGTTTTCTACTTTGGAAACTCACCTATAACCTGGAGCACTCAGAAGCAAGGAACAGTAGCCTTATCATCTTGCGAATCAGAGTTCATTGCAGCAACTACAACAGCTACTCAAGCACTCTAGTTGAAAAGGCTTCTAAGTAAGATAACAGACTCTAATGAAGAAAAGATCACAATCTATGTGGACAACAAATCAGCAATAGCACTCATAAAGAACCCAGTATTTCATGGAAGAAGCAAGCACATAGACACAAAATATCACTTCATTCGAGAATGCGTTGAGAAGGAAGATTTAACAGTTAAGCACATCAGCAGAGAAGAACAAAGGGCTGACATACTCAAAAAGGCACTGCCAAGGATACGTTTCGTCACAATGCGACAAATACTTGGTGTGAAGAATCTCCTTCAGAATGATCAAGATTAGGGGGGGTGAATGTTGGGATAATCCCGATCATTGCCTCATAGATTCTATAGTTAAATAAGGTCAAAGGACCAATTACGCAATACATAGAAACAGTAATAATAGGGACCAGTTAGTAATTGTCTTAAACCTGAAAAGGTATGTCTTTTTAGTTATGGTGTAACCACCACCGATTACCATCCATCACAATGGTTCTTGACACCGTTTGGAATAGTATGAATAGGAAACATATGTAATCAATCACAATATCAATTCTAACAGATTTCTCATATAGCAAATATATTATTTGTGTTTGATTTCAACGATCCTGAGTTTATAACTGTGTATAACCATCAAAAGATAAACCCAACTAACTAATTACTAATCAGTGACAAAAAAAAATTAAAGTAAGGAGCATTGCATCTTTTGAAAGCTACTGGAAGTCATTATAGCATTGTAAACATTACTATTTGTCAAAGCAAGAAACATTACTAATGCTGGAAAATTAAACAGTTACGAGTAAATCATAAGATCATTCTCTCAAGATAATTTAAACAATACTCATAACTTACGTATACAGAACATCACACATGAAAGAAATCAAAACATATCACTTATTATAATAATCGATCAAGTAACCCGCAATCAATTAAAATTAGCTTAAAATCAACCAAATAAACATCAAACTCAATACAGTTGAAAACTTTACACATAATTAGCAATCAAACACACACCTATAATCAATTAGCTGTAAAGAGTAGGATTCTGAAAAGAAAGCACTTCATAAAAATGACAACATTTATGATTTTGATCAATCAATTTAAAAGGAAAACTTGCATTGTTTTAGTAGACATTATCTTTGGTGTACCAAATTTTTATTTTTCCAAAATTCGATTAATGAGAGATATATAGTATGCTTTTGACTCTTTTGATATCAACATGCGTACTAAACAAACATTATTCTTTAAATTTATTGTCGTGAAACTATTATTCTTTTGAACCCATTTCAAGTTCTAACCACTTTCCTCATCCATCAAATGTTTATTGGCTCCAAACTACGTAATCCTGCCACAACAAAAATAAAGAATCCATACTGGTAAGGTTCAGGTCAAAACGAATCATATTGGTTAAGGTTAAACTAACCATAAATACTTGGTTGTGTATATTAAAAACCAAGGTTGCAAAAATATCGAATCGGTAGTTGGGCGGTCGACCTCCATGTAACTTGTAATCGGTCTAGGCGTGATTAATCGGATTGGCATTTCCGACAAGTTTTCGGTATTTTTGGCAAGTTTTTAGGTATTTTCGGCAAGTTTTATGTATTTTCGGCAAGATTTTTTTAAAAAAAACATCGTGCAATAGATATAAACAATGACTATAAATTATTAAAATAATTTTACGATGAGTTTGGGTATTTCCGACAAGATTTGAAGGTTTCCGGCAAGTTTGATCACCGTTGCCCGTCATTGACCTCCGTTGATCTTGACCGATTTACAAAAATCAACATACGTGTTATTGAGTATATGCATTGCATGAAAGAAATTTTGCATTATATAAATCACCTTCCTTCTTGTACACATTCATGACACATAATACCACTACAATTGTAATGAGTTTTGCTAATATGTGACAACTTGGCACATGTTAGCAAATAGTGTGTATTTATTAAAAATTTGTTTTCCTTTCATAAAAAAATTCATTTAATAAACATTAAATAAGTATCTAAATTATCCTGATTAAATTACATTCTCCTTTAGTTTAGTAGAACTTTCCATTTTAATACATTGTTAGCAATTTTAATGTGCGAGAGCAATTTTAATGGATGCTTGCGAGATCTCAATGAAAAACATAATCCATCATTCTCTTTATATTGTGTTCAATATACTTGGCTGGTTCTTGTTTCACCTTAGCACGAGTTCTCAATGATTTAATACTAAAAAATCGGTGTGAGTGATCGATCTTTGCATACCTTCATCAAAGTGGCTTCCGAAAAGTAATTTTCATGTATTATACTGCAATACTGCAATATATTTTGTGGGCATTTGAACATTTTAGTTCAAGATTGTCAATAATATCATTTGAGGACCAAACTTTTTTTATATACTAAGGGACTAATCTCCACCATTCATCTTCCCTCCATCTTTATTTGATCTAATGGATGAGATTAATCCCAACAATTTAAAAAACCCACTTTCATCATTTTTTTTCAAATATTAATATCTTTCAAACCGTTAATCGTTAAGCGAAAAAAAATATACCATTACGACGAGCATTTAATTATCTTTCAATAGATAGGCACTTTGATATATTTTCGACAAATTTTTTTTTTTCGTTTTTTTCACTTTTTTTTCGTGGCCGAAAAAATCATATATGATATATCATATATGATATTACATATCATATATGATATCTAATATCATATCATATATGATATTACATATCATATATGATATGATATTAGATATCATATATGATATGTAATATCATATATGATATATCATATATGATTTTTTCGGCCACGAAAAAAAACGTGAAAAAAACGATTTTTTTTTTTGTCGAAAGTATATTAAAGTGCCCGTCTATAGAAAGATAATTAAATGCTCGTCGCGATGGTGTAATTATTTTCGCTTAACGATTAACGGTTTAAGAGATAATTAAATTATAAAAAATGGGTGAAATATTAAATGCTTTTAATCTCAACCATTGATTTATTTTTAGATGGATGGTGGGGATGAGTCCCTTGGTATGTGAGGAATCTTTGGTTTGTAGAATAACTCGACTCTTAGTTCAAATGTGTCAATAATATTCCTTTTGAATAATATGGGGCCAAAGCCCAAGAAGCCCCAAAACTCTGCCCGGCCAATTGGTGCAAACCTCCCAGGCTTCCACAAGAGTTAATTATACTAAGGGGCCGTTTGGTTTGTTGCTAGGAATCACAATCGGTTTCGGATTTGATATGGATTGAAAGAAATAAAATTTGAATGATAGTATTAATGTCGTTTGTTTTATAAAATGTAATTGGGAATCGGTTTTTATTTAATTTTATTATATAATGACGAGGGCCCACTTAATTATATTATAAAATTTAATTTAATAATTTAATATTAAATTGATATATAATAATATTATTTTTTTTTTTGTTTAAAAATCATATTGCACCAATGATTGTTGACTTGTGTGGATATTTGTCAGTAAGCATGCGAGGTACCCGACTTTTGTCAGAAAACCATACAAAGACCATGGGAGGTACCCGACTTTTGTTAATACCCTCGTTTGAAGGTATCATTTACTGTTTCGTAACCCACGGACTCAAACCAAACATATGATTCAAGCCTTTTTTGATTCCATACCCGGTGACACCCTCAAACCAAACGCATGCTAAATAACATTTACCGGGCTTCTTATGAACAGTACCCCCTTTGCTACAGTACTGCTACAGTACTGTAGCTACAGTACTTTTTTTTTTTTTTTTTTTTTTTTTTTTTTTTTTTTTTTTTTTTTTTTTAGTTTAGTTTCAAAAATCCGCAAAAAATACCCCTGAAGCCAACAACTCTTTGCAAAATTAGTCCTTTTCCAAAAAATATGTTTCAAAATTAGCAAAAAATACCCCAAAAGTTAACAGCTCTATGCAAAAGTGGTCCTTTTACAAAAAATCTTTTTGAAAAATGGCAAAAAATACTCCTGAAGTTCGCGTCTCTTTGCAAAAGAAGTCCTTTGTCAAAAAATCCATTTCGCATCAAAATACGACAAAACACGTATAGCACAAAAATTATAAGCAACACACCCGCAGCAACGCGCGGGCTGCCCAACTCGCTAAATAACATTTAGTGGGGTTCTTATGAATAGTGCCCCTTGCTACAGTACTCTTTTTTTTTTTTTTTTTTTTTTTTTTTTTTTTTTTTTTTTTTTTTTTTTTTAGTTTCAAAAATTTGCAAAAAATACCCCTGAAGTCGACAACTCTTTGCAAAATTAGTCCTTTTCCAAAAAATATGTTTCAAAATTAGAAAAAAATACCCCGAAAGTTGACAGCTCTTTGCAAAAGTAGTCCTTTTACAAAAAATCTGTTTGAAAATTGGCAAAAAATACCCCTGAAGTTCGCGTCTCTTTGCAAAAGAAATCCTTTGTCAAAAAATCCATTTCGCATCAAAATACGACAAAACACGTATAGCACAAAAATTATAAGCAACACACCCGCAGCAACGCGCGGGCTGCCCAACTCGACAAGAGTTAATGTATAACAAACATGAAGTCATGAAATGAAGTGGATATACTCATTTTCGTTCAAAAAAGAAAACTAAGAAGTGATATATGCTCATCATATGACCCCAGATTTTCATATAGTTTAGCATTTAGGAGTACATAAAATGTTTATTTTAGTATTTATTATGTATTTAAGCATGTTTATATAGATTAGTTTACAACCAAATTACAAGACATATCAAAATTAGTTTTGCAATACTTTGATTTAAAAATGATACTATATTATTTTACTAGATTTGAAAACTCATTATATTTTCTTTAGACGAACTTGAACTCACAGCCTAACAGGTTATTATTATCATATCCCTTCTTTAATAAAATTTTGGTGTTATTGTTGTTCTTCAATAGAGTGTGATTTCTAGATTTCTCCTATGTATATTTCATGATGCATAAATTTTAAAATAATGTTATTCCAAACTTAAGAAAATTAGCCCAAAGTAGAATCCATGATCGGCGTTAGTTGCATTTCCGATATACTTTGGATCAAATACATTACTAGAAAGAAAAGGCCGAGACAAACAAACACAATTGACATACGATAAACGAGATTTGTATGAAAAAGGATGTAAAATGATGGAGCAAAATAGTCATTACATTATGCTAATGGTAAAGTTTTATAAAGCTTAACAATTATGCCAAGTCAAATTATATCACTAAACTAGTTCGTTGTCAAGATATATTTTTTTCTTTCTGTAATAGTTGAAACTAATTATTTTATGAGACAAAAGAGGCCTCAAGAAGCCTTAGCTTATACCAAAATAACCAATACAAAAAAACATGGCAAGAACATGTATTTTGGACAGTTTTCTCCAGTATAGCATATGATGCGACGAGTGCTTGGCCTTTTAATTATGGCTTTTATAGACATAAACCTTGTATTTGGTAGTTGTTAAAGAAGAATGATCATTAACTGCGAAAAAAAAAAAAAAAAAAAAAAAAAAAATTCCATAAGAACACTCGAAGGAAATACCCATTACTAAGAAAAGTGCCAAGTACAAAAAAACGTGGCAAGAACATGTATTTTGGACAAAAGACACCAAACAGTTTAAAAGTCAAGTGCATCCCAACAAATAAAACATAACCTGAAAGCAAGCAGCCATATTAGCTTCACGCACAGAAACATCCTCAAAGTAAAGCTCCAAACAGTTTAAAAGTTGAGTGTATCCACACATTCAAATACATTATGTTACATAGTCAAACTCAGACATGATAATACTGTATCTTAACACACATAAATCACAATAGACTTTTTCGAGGCGGATCGTTCAGTTTTCATCTTTTTTTTTTTCTTCCGGTGCTGGCCCTTGGAGATAAAGAAGAGGTTAGAGACATATGTGAGAGACACTTACTTAGATCCGAATAAAGTTCAGGTTATTCTTAAAGGTTCGGACCTATTGGTCCTAGCTGAAGGGTCAGATTTTCAAACCGGTAGCAAAGTGGTCTAAGCCGCCATGGCTGCAAAGTTTGTAACTTGCCACGCCAAGATACGGATGATGCCAACTTTGTACATCTGCCACCAATCGACCATCACAGCCTCACTACCGGCATGGCTGCGTTAATATAAACACCCTGCCAAGACATGACAATATGATTGCGTACAGTTCCCCTAAAGGACCTAAGACAAAGCTATGGCCAATAGTACGCGCGTATTAGTATTTATCATGCTCAGCTGAAGGGTCAGATTTTCAACCAGCTGGCAAAGTTGTCTAAGCCGCCATGGCTGCAAAGTTTGTAACTTGCCAAGCCAAGATACGGACGCTGCGAACTTTGCACATCTGCCAGGAATTGACCATCACAGCCTCACCACCGGCATGGCTGCGTTAATATAAACGCCCTGCCAAGACACGGTAATATGATTGCGTACAGGCATTCCCTCACATAAAACATAACCTGAAAGAAAACAGACGAATTAGGTTTATGAAGAGAAACACTTTGAAAGTAAATCACATCTAGACATCGATAGGCATTAGTTTAGACACTGAAAGTCAAACATCAACCCTTTGTTCTAACATGCAACAAATATGCCGTAGCATACGAAGATGAAACAACATAAGGACCCAAATCATGAAGCCTAAATCAACCCTAATGACGGCAAAAACTTAAAAAGTCAAGCGCATCTACACATTCAAATACATTATGTCAGACAGTGAAACTGAAACATCAACCCTAGTCTATTCCAACATGCAACTAATATACCCTAGCATACGAAGCCGAAACAACATAAGCACCCAAATCATGAACCGTAAATCACCCCTAATCATAAAGGGTAAATCAACCCAAATAAAAAACCATAAATCAAACAGGCTAATTAAAGCAGTGCAGGCCATTAACGGGCAAAACTCATAAAAAACAGAAACATAAGGAAAAAACCCTAATTCGACCATCGTTTAATAATCTAAAAAAAAGATAAGTGACACCTTAAAGATAAGAAAGAAGAAATATGTTGGTGAAATAAGAGTGGTTGGACCTTGAAAATAACGGAGAAAACACAACCACATATCAGCCAAGAAAATCCGGATCCTCCCACTAAGTCACTATTCACACCAATATAATATTACTTTCCGCTTCATTTTACTGTAGACCAACACACATAAATCACTAAAGACTCTTGAAAGGCGGATGGGTGACTTATGCTCCATCGGTTTTTTTTTCTGGTGCCGGACCTTGGACCTAAAGAAGAGGTGGGAGAGATATGTGAGAGACAGTTACCAAGATCCAAATAAAGCTCGGGTTATTTTAACGGTTCGGACCTACTGGAACCCTAAAGAGGCTACACCAAAGCTATGGTGAATAGTACGCGCTCGTTAGTATAGAGATATAATTTTAATATGTGAGAGCACTTAGATAATGGTTAATGGATGCTTGAGAGATCTCAATGAAAAACATAATCCATCATTCTCTTTATACTGTGTTCAATATACTTGGCTGGTTCTTGTTTCACCTTAGCACGAGTTCTCAATGATTTAATACTAAAAAATTGGTGTGAGTGATCGATCTTTGCATACCTTCATCAAAGTGGCTTCCGAAAAGTAATTTTCATGTATTGTACTGCAATACTGCAATATATTTTGTGGGCATTTGAACATTTTAGTTCAAATGCGTCAATAATATTCCTTTTGAATAATATGGGGCCAAAGCCCAAGAAGCCCCAAAACTTTGCCCAATTGGTGACAACCTCCCAGGCTTCCACAAGTCCACAAGAGTTGATGTATAACGAACATGAAGTCATGAAATGAAGTGGA